>CM031947.1:10901904-10906904 GCA_018749465.1 Paracanthobrama guichenoti | reverse complement strand
TCAACCAGTAAAGTAATCCGATGCATTTGGCTGCCATTTCCAGGCAATTTTCCTAATAGCATGTCTGTTAAATATCAATGACATTTTATACAAGTTGTATGAAATTCTCAATTTATTTGGAAGGACATTCATCTTTTTAGCATCAGCCTTGCGACGGCTCTGCATCATTTCCCAGATTCATGAAGCATGAAACTTTAGCATGGCTCTAACTCTCCCCGCAGGACACCTCCAACTCTTAGGGATATAGCATTGATACTGGTCACCTTTGAGTTTGATTTAATATCTCTAAATAGAAAGTACTTGCTGAGGCATTTGGTAATCAAAGCTAAAGGCGAGCCACGGGGGGGTTCATTATGGGAAGAGCTGCTTTGGGCCCCATGGCTAATTGCTGAAACGCACAAATGGAGGGGAAATTCAATGTGACGTGAAGCATAGTAAAGATAATACGGCCGCTTTGAAAGAGCAGCATGTGTGTATACAGCTCTCCAGGCTGGGCCTGCCAAATATAGGGATTGAAGGTAAAATTGAAATAAACATGCACACACACACACTTATAACCTCTCCTGTGTGCTACAGAACAAACAGAGCGTTTTCTTTGTTTGATCTGAAGCATGCTTTGACTGGCGGACTTTGTCATAACAGCAAAAGTACGGCAGTGAAGGGCAGAGCTTATCATGGCTAATTTACACCTGGCAAACTGACAGCGAATTTAAAGTAGCCCGTAGCAGAACTAAAACGAGATCATCGCCAGCAGTTATGATATGGAGGAACAGAGATAGTGTGTGATGCACATACTGATAGAGCAACGGGGTCAGGTGGTGGAATAAGGAAAATAAAAAAGTTTACCGTGTGGGGAGGTTCATTGTTGTATAAGTTGTGTCGAATTCTGTGTTTTCTCAGGTTTGGGTTTATTTTCTATTATGACAACATGCTGGCTGATCTGAATCCATATTTCATGGTTGGGCATTTGGTACCTTGGCAACGGGCTGCAGGGGCCAATGAGGACTCAGCGGGGAGCTCCAGCTGTGCAGCTCAGTTTACCCATATGCCTCTGATGCTGCCGTCCACCCCTTCACCGGGAACTTCACTTCCTGCCAGAGAGGAGCAGCAGGAGAGAGAGACATGCTGAACCTGCAGATCAACAAACACAGATATTTACTTTGCTATCTATAAGAGCACATATACCATATATATCTACAGATTTTATGAAAATTATGATTTTATGATATATATATATATATATATATATATATATATATATATATATATATATATATATATATATATATATATATATATATATATATATATATATATATATATGAGCTATCCCTTTAAGAGTACCCAACTGAAGAGCTTCCACTTCTGGTGGCTTATTTATGAGTAATGTCCACAGAATGAAGATGGAGTCACAGATGCTGACAGCTGGCCAGATGTATCTTTTAAAATCTAAGTGTCACTCACTCCAGATCCAATTATAGCCTGCAGCTGTGAGCGGACAAACAAGCGACTCCAGTTTATTTCAGCTTCCAGTCAATCAATGCATCTCATTGTCTACCCTGATTCACCGCCTTTTAAATCAAGGTGAAAAAAAAAAAAATTCCCAGCAAACTCCTCAAATCAATGGGAATGGAATGGGCCGCAACACAGACATTAGCTAAATATTTAGAAAGACTCACTCATTGACTGAGGAGAAGAGCTCACACAATGGGATCTGACACTTTTTTGTCTTCCAGTTTGCTTAGATTAACTGAGGACAAAGATTTGATCAATCATTCTTAAGCTGATATCACAGAAAGCAGGGTAGAGACAGAGAGGTCAAGAAGATCAAAAGAATTGAATCAATCATGTCAATAAGCAGCTGATTTCCACCAAAGAGCTCTGGAATTTAAATATTGCTGTGCAGCTCGGTTTTCCCTTCATCTACTCTGCATGTCAGAGTATGGCTTTTGGACTCAAAGCTCCAAGCCAAGATACTTTTGTGCTTTCCTCTAATGGTGCGTCTAGATGCCAACAAGGGTTATCGGTCTAACAAAATTACAGTCTAATATCATTATTCTGATTAGACAAGTATAATCTCTCTGTCCATCTCTCTCAGGGTAAGGGATATCTCTCCCTCTGTTTTGCAGATGGAGGGCAGATGGCTGCTGCTTCACTGATGGCAAATTTCCATTTCCTTAAGGTCAACAGCTCACTGCCACAAAACAGGCAAAGGAGCGCCGATAAACACTCTGTATTTGCATTTAAAATAAGGTTGAAGAGGGTCAAACTGAACCACATCGGCTGCCTTTCTGTTCAGGAGATCAGGAGAAAAATCCAAAACACAACATAAACTGTCACTTTTCATTATGCATTCATTTAAACATGTGGCTTCTGATTTGTCAGGAGTGATTATTGTGGGGTGTGGACATCTGATTTGAAAAATAGTTGTCACTGTATGCTGGCCTGTAGAATGTTTATGTTGGCTATATTTCAAAACTGACAATCAATCAGACTGGAATCTGGAAACCTTTGAGGAGAAAAGGTATCTAGGTAAGTGTGTAATCTACTTGAATTTCTCATTATCTTCAAACTGGATACTTAATATAATTACTTAATTTGAACAAGATGAGGTCACACGTCATTTTTGTGTGGCAAAAGGAGGATAACTTGAGATGCTTATAAAGTGAGGCTAAATATTCTTCAACTACTGATCTATAATTCTTATTTTCTCACAATAGTTAGACAGTTATAATAGTTATAATCAATGTTGAAAACAGTTTTTGCTGCTTGTTTTTGTTGAAACTATATTCATTAAAGAATCCTGAAAAAAATGCATCAAAGTTCAATGAATAGCATTTCTTTGAAATAGAAATCTTTTGTAACATTATAAATGCCTTTACTGTCACTTTTGATCAATATAAATGTGTCCTTGCTGTATAATAGAATTAAATGCATCTGTTCTAAAGACAACTGAAGTTCATGAGATTTGTACTCAAAAGTTATATTTCAACTATATGTATGGCTGTGTTTTCTGAAATATTGAAATCAACCCCAAACCCACATTAAACGGATACCTTGCCCAAAAATGTCATCATTTACTCACCCTCATGTTGTTCTAAAACTGTATGAGTTTCTATCTTCTGCTGAACACAAAGGAAGATATTTTGAAGAGTGTTGATAACTAGTTGACTTCCATAGTAAGATAAAAATGCTATGAAAGTCAATGGCTACAAATCAACTGAC
Organism: Paracanthobrama guichenoti; assembly: GCA_018749465.1. Lineage (NCBI taxonomy): Eukaryota > Metazoa > Chordata > Actinopteri > Cypriniformes > Gobionidae > Paracanthobrama > Paracanthobrama guichenoti. The sequence continues at coordinate 10,903,679 of CM031947.1, read as the reverse complement.
TGGTTACCAACATTCTTCAAAAATATCTTCTTTTGTGTTCATCAGAAGAAAAAAACAAAAACAAACTCATACAGGTTTGGAACAACTTGAGGGTGAGTAAATGATGACAAAATGTTCATTTTTGGGTGAACTATCCCTGCTGGCAAAGCTATGTCTATCCCAAGCCAGAAGGCTGGACGAATCACTACAGAGGATTTTCCAAAGCAGAGCTTTTTGAAATTTATATCAACTTTGACATGAACTCACACAAGCAGTTTATCAGAGTAAAGTCTGCCAAATATCAGACTTCTCCTATTGCTCTCCACATGTGCGTCATCTTCAATAAACAAAAAGTGGAGCTACTCTGTCTCCTGTGAGGACATTTTAGCTACGGCTGTCTCGGAGTCATTGATTGTGACTAACGGTGGAGACAGTAATCCTGTGCAGGTACTAGATTGCAATGGCCCTGATCAATAGGCCCCGCACGAAGGGAGGTAATGCCCACAGCGGCAGCAGCATTCATCAAAAGGATAACAGGAACAAAGTCAACACTGCCCACAGTCTGTCTGCACAGCAACCCACTTGGAAGAACAAAGCATGTAAATACTTCATCTCCAAGCTGAAATTTAAGTCAAGTTTGTTCAGGGTGAGCTTCAGTGTGACTGAGGAAAGAACCGCACATGAGGCTGCGGTGTGTAAACAGAGAGAAAAGAGCTGAATTGGAGAAACGACTTACCACATGAATTTATTTGACGTACAGGCACTTGCTATTATCTCTCATATGCTACATCAAAGACAGACTTGTAAAACAAAGAAACAGCATGTTTCTTATTTTGTTACCCTTACATCCTCCTGGTTGTCAGTAGAGCCGAACAATATGGGTTTTTGGGGGCCAATATCAATACCGATATTAGGGCGTAAAAAAAGTCTGATATCCATATACCGGCCGATATTCTTTATCTATATATTATAGTACAGTACCAGTCAAAAGTCTGGACACACTTTCGCACTGGTGTCCAAACTTTTGACTGGTACTGTATATATAATAGAGTATATACATAATATACATACATTGTAAATAAATACAACAGAACAAACATATAAATGAAATAAACAGTTTTTTTTTCAGGTTTTTTCATGTAGGTCTAAACTAGATTTCCAGGCACAGAAATAGTAATCAAATGTCAAATATCACTTCATAATCTTCACTGTAGATTAAAGTTATTCAGTCAAGAGCTGTGAGTTTTTTTTTTTTTTTTTTGTTGTTTTTTTTGTCTTTTGTTATCTCGTCTTTTATGATAAAAAGCTTCCCTGCCACTGACAAGATTTTTGTGTTTTCACTGTTATACGCTAGGGGGCGCTATTACGCATCTCCTGAACGAGTACAGAATCGGATCAAAACACAGGCGAAGAAGAACGATCGATTTCTTATAAGGAGATTCATATGAAAAATAACGCGATCATCAACACTAAACAGCATAGAAATCAAAACTGCCTAAAGTTACTGAATGAAATGTCGACCGGCCAGAACGAGCTATAGGACTGTGAAGCTTTAGGGTGTTGATGGACTCGATCTACTCCATCTGTGTTTTGATCGTCGTTCTGAATCCCATCTGTATGCAAGTTAGTCGTGATTTTCTCAGCTTTTTTCTCAAAATTTTGCTTTTTTTAATTAAACTTACCCACATCCAAGTGTTGATAAAAAAAAAGAATGCATGAAGCTAGAATAAAACAAAGGGTCTGTTCTTTCTTTTGATATATTGCATATCCATACAAGATATTCTGTGGGCCATAAA
>CM031947.1:10624404-10896904 GCA_018749465.1 Paracanthobrama guichenoti | reverse complement strand
GTGGTCCGAGGAAGGATAAACCCCAAACAGGCAACAGGGTAATGGGAGCCCAAGGCTCATCGATGCACAAGGGCAAGGAAGGCTATCCTGTCTAGTCCAGGCCAACAGAAGGTCTACTGTGGCACAAGTCACAACATTTTAATGATGGTTATGGGAGGGATGTGTCAGAATACACAGTGCATCGCACTGCTGTATATGGAGCTGCGTAGCTACAGAACAATCAGAGTGCCTATGATGACCCGTCTACTGTTGAAGCGCCTATAATGGACACACGAATGGCGAAACTGGACCTTGAAGCAGGGAAAAGGTTGCCTTATTGCTGTGGGCAATGTTCCGCTGGTAACCCCTGGGTCCAGCCATTCGTGTGGACGTCAATTTCACACATGCCACCTACTTAAACATTGTTGCAGACCAGGTACACAACTTCATGACAATGGTGTTACCTGGTGGAAGTGGTCACTTTCAGCAGCATAATGAAACATGCCACAATGTACACATTGTTAAATAATTGTTTGAGAAACATGATGAAGGAGTTCAAGGTTATACCCTGGCCTCCAAATTCCCCAGATCTCAATTCAATTGAGCATCTGTGGGTTGTGCTGGACCAACAAGTTCAATCCAAGGTGGCTCCACCTCACAACCTAAAGGACATGAATCTTGGATCTTCTGCTAACGTCTTGTTGCCAGAAACCACAGGACACCTTCAGGGCTCTTGTAGAGTCCATGCCTCGGCATGCCTCGGATCTAGATCAAACACACCATAAATTGCCATCATTTTTCAGGAAAAAAAATTACAAATAATGAAGCAGCCATCACATTACAAACAAGCCTTTGATTTTGTTTTGCTACTTATAAACCTTTCATATAGTTTACCAAAGCCAACGTGCACTTGAAATGCCATGTGGAAATGGTTTTTGGTGCACTGCACAGACGGGATATTAACCCAAAGCTATAAATGATAAACGAGAGAAACGGCAGAATTTCAAATGTCGCAGGGAGCAATCGGAGTGCTGATGTTCCTCTTTTTTTGGAAGTACACACTGAGGTACAGGGCAAGGGCACTGAGAAATGGAGTACAGGTGCCAGATAGGGCCATAAAGCACATAATTCACATTAAAAGAGCCTGTAAAAGCTTGATTGACTGCTGCTCCTGGTTTGCAGCCATGGGTGGAATTTATCAGATTGGAAGGAACACGACAACAGCCGCTCAAGTTTCCCTAGTCAGCAATTCTATTTATCAAAGCCTATGTAGAATTCTTAATTTACTTTTCATACTCATTTCCTAACCTCCCTCACCCCATCAAAGCGTTACTAAATCACTTTAAAACAGGGCACAGTACATACACACACACGTATACACATCGCCAGGTGCTGCAGTGTGTGATTTAAAGCTTTGATTCTGTTCAAACGACAGCAGAGGTTAGCCTGGAGCAGGCTCAGGCGATTCATCATTTCCTGCTTGATAAGAGAGGGATTAATACATTTAAAGCTTTGGTCGCCAGCAGTCATCTGTCTAAATGTGGCCTAATCCATTCAGGCTGCGGCTCCCCAGAGAACACTGCTAAACTGAGAAAACACCTGAAACTCAGATGCGAGAGTGGGTTGCTTACCTATTAAGGCGGGAAACAGGCATGCTGAGAGGCAACACTGCATTAAAGAAGCCCACGCTAAGGAAATCTCACGCTGGGCTGATCTCTGCTCGACGGGATATGTGATTCTAGAAAATGCCAGAATGCCGCCCTGTGGCTTTGGGCACCTTCACTCGAGCAGCAGGGCCAGATGGAGTGAAGACCAGAGGTAAAGTTTGACCTAAATGCTGGAAACAGAAAAAAAGAAGAGCTTATGCCACCGTTCCACCCTTACTGTACAAAGCCATCACCCCAACAACCCCTATTTCGTTCCAAATCCAGGCCCGGAGCTCTCGGGGGGGATTTTGCGCCCACAGGGCAGCCTGTGGGGGCTCTGAACACGCTCCAGCATCAGAATTCACAATTATGCCCTGTGTTTTTTAGGACACTCCTTTTCTTTGCCCTAATAGCTCATAATGCATTCATTCCACACTTAATTTAACAGCCATGCCCATTTGTTCTCCCCTCGCTCGCTCACTCTCTCTCCCCCCTTTTCTGCGTGTGCAAATGCGACGGCCGTGGAATGAAAGCGATCCATTATGCACATGTGTCTGAACAAGACGACCTGTGTCACAGCTGGCTCTCTCTCGGCCTCTCTAATTTCAGTTTTATTGTGCACCGGACCAACCCCTGAATACACACTAAATACACACTTCCTGGACTGATGCATCTACGGAGAGAAACCGTAGATCTCTGGAAAAAAAAAAGAGGCCGGATCCAACCTGCAATTGTTACCCACCTCCCGCTGTACAGAAAAGCCTCCATTGTGCGCTAGAGAATAAGACCTAATTACTTTACTGAAGGAGCGGCTCTGGAGTCCGTTGTAAAGCGTACTCTGACTTTTTCTTCCTATGTTTCCGAGCCCTCGGGGCCAGGCCGGCTCCAAATTGGAACAGAGTGTTCGCATGCATCCGAGCTCGGTATCATCTGCGAGGGCCACTACCACATGACTACTGGCAGAATTTGGCAGAAATTATGAATAAAAAATTGAGCTGTAATTACTCTTACATTGTGGGCTGAATTAGAGTGTTTTTTCCTCACCAAGAGGCGTAAGCATTGTTACACAAAGACAAAGACTGTAAATAAAATAAATAAATAAATAAATAAATAAATAAATAAATAAATAAATAAATAACCTGTACATTTACATTTCAAACCTGTATGGGTTTCTTTCATCTGTGGAACACAATAGAATATATTTGGCAAAAAAAAAAGTTATAGTTTATATTTTAATGTGTGTGTGTGTGTATATATATATATATATATATATATATATATATATATATATATATAATCTGTCATTTTTATTAGTTCTTAAATATTTCTAGTTAGATTTAATATTTCAGTTTAGTAATTCTTGTACTTCCACCGACCCATTTCATTTCAGTTAATTGCCAAGACAGCATTTTCAAATGTTAATTATGTTTAATATTTATATTTATTCTATTTCAGCTTTATTTTAAATCAACACAAAAGATTTTAATAGTCTGTTAACAATAAAAACACTGGAGTAAATGACAATTTATTTTTGGGTGAACAATCACTTTGAAGGACAGCTGATGATTTGACAAAAAATGATGTGTACATTGTAAGATAACTAAATAGAAAATAATTTACTATATATTGCAAAAGTAATCCACAAAGATGAACATCAGTCCAAACAGTGAGAGACAGAGGATGAAAGGGCCCTTGATAAGTGACAGTGACTGTGATACATATTGTCTGAGATGACAGGATGAATGGCGACAGGATGAATGAGTGAATGACAGCACAATGACAGGATGAATGAAGCAACAGAACGGATGGATTCAAATGAAGCCTGGCAGGCACAATGGGGATTGACAGAGCCTGCCCCTTTCTGATTTTTCCCCCCTCAGGGTAAAATCCTGGGAAAATTATAGTGGCACAATTTGGAAACCGACTGAATGTCAACTTTTTATATATACACGCTTATACATTTACACATTTATATATTTGATCCACATTCTGCATGAATTATATAGTTGCTGCTCATAAATTTCTATTGGTTCCCTGGGGACACAGTCCTGCAATGCAGTAAATGGATTGCAGCCCCTTTCTTATAAGACCTGATTCAGCCACACACTTAGTTCCATCAGCTGCATCTGCTTGACCTGCGCAGTTCGCTCACACTGGGGGAAACGGAGCTCAGTCATTTACACAGCAAATGTTCTGTATCCTGACCTCCGCAGCACCGTCCATCTGACCAGCCACTGACAACACATTTCATCAATGTCTGAAACCACACATGCCCACAATTTACTTGAAAAACTTGGAATTAACTTGGAATAGCCAACAGTGCTCACTAATGCAATCATCACTATCATTATTGCTTATACGTTAGGCCTAATACTTAATCATAAATATTAAATGTCAGTGCATAACGTCCCGCATTGTTTGCGTTATGATTACAAATTATTTTTCAGCTCATGTAATTTATTGAGGTATTTTTCTAAGCAATCACACATACTATTTTACCCACTAATGATAAAATTAGACTGAAGAAAGACCTGAGCCATTATATATAGGAATAAGAAAATCAAAGAAACTGGGTGATGAGCTTTTTTATAGAGCCAGTAAGCAATAATCTAGCAACTGATCAAAAATACAAACCAAATGGCACTATACCAACCACCCAGAACAACCAAGCAACCAGTTAACCTAACAAGCAACCAAACACAACCGAATACCTGCATAGCAACACCCTAGCAACCACTCATATCACCCTAACACAATATACAATTTCTTCTTCTTCTAAAAAAAAAAAAAAAAAAAAATTACATTTTGATATTAAATGAAAATGTAATTTCATTTTGAATTTAAACGACATTTAAAAAGTTGGGGACAGTAAGATTTTTAAAGAAATTAAAATGCATTAAATTGATCAAAAGTGACAAAGACAAAAGATTTCTATTTTGAAATAAACAGCTCTTTTCAACTTTCTATGCATTAAAGAATCCTGAAAAAAAAAATCATGATTTCCATAAAAATTTAGTTTTCCACCTGTTTAATGCATATTTTGGGATGTCACACAAAAAAAAAAAAAAAAAAAAAAAAAAAAAAAAAAGGAAATAGCTCCAATATGCGGCTAAATTCTAAAAATACGCATAAAACAACTTGCGCCTAATTGAAGCGGATAAATTTTTAATCCAATAAGAAAATATACACATGAACTACGATGGAAACACATTTACCGAATAAATTCTTTAACGCAAAAGTCACGTGACTTTGCGCGATGGGACGGCATAACTGGACCAACCAGCGGACCAATCTTGTTGCAAAGCATCTGAAATGCTGTTTTGGTCATTCTGAATAAAGTCTGTCTTCAAAGTGGTTCGGTATAATTAGCTACCTTCCAGAACTGTCTTACATGAACTACATTCATAAACAGCAATCATCCAAAAACACATAACATGATCGAGCTTATTACAATTCGTCTGTCCTTGCAAGTAATTTATTATATGTTACCGTCAATGTGTGAAAATCAGGTATTGTACAGAATGCCTAGGGAATATATAGAATGCGTGAAGTTTGTAGGCAAAGTATGAAATGTCTGGTTTTTGTGATGTTACATACTTTTCCTAGGCATTCTTTACATTGCCTAGAGTGTACTTATTTTGTATAATACCATCAAAACACGCCTTTGCAAAGTATCAAAACACGCCTTCATTGGCAAAGAACTACGACATAAAGTAAAGGATATTCTTAACAGAAAAACAGATGTGGGGTTGAGCTACTTGTGGCAACAAGGAAGGCTAGAATGGCATTTTGAATGGCACTACACTTTCTTCCTGTTCCGACATAGCAACCGTCCGGGAACAATAGGGACGAGCCTGGCGGGAGTGGAAGCTTCACTACCGGCATGCCACCGCCGAACAAAGACCTACGTGTGAATATAAACTATTTCATACTTTGCATACAAACTTCAGGCATTCCATACAATGCCGGATTCCACACATTGCCTATAACATATACAAGAATTATTATATACGGTGGCTTCTCAGACTACAGCAACTTCCATTTTTTATTGATATTTAGTGGTGGTTTATCAGGAAGTGGCGATTTTGTTCTCTTCGGCTCACTGAATGGAAACGGTACGGTTTTATGCAATATTACTATTTTGTGCACACGTTAAATGTGCAACTTTTGATGGAAATATAATAATAAGAAATGTTAGCCTGACAAGATGTTGGGTCTGGGAACACACCATTGGCAGGGCTCAATCCGAGGGGCTCTGCCGTCATTATGTTAAGCCAGAGCCGGACCTGTGATAAGCCCGCTCACCGACTCTACTCAATGTGATTAGAGTTTGGTTTTTCAAGCTCGCAAGCCAACGGAGAGTTGCTAGACGACCTGGCTGCAAATTAGATTTGCTGCCGCTAGGGTGCGTCTAGATTTCTAGGCTAAAAAAAAAAAAAATGTATCTTGAGCACCAAATCAGATATTAGAATCATTTCTAAAGGATTATGTGACATTGAAGATGATGAAAATACAGCTTTGCCATCACATGAATAAAATTACAAATTAACAAATTAATATTAAAAGACATTCAAATGAAAGGTTATTTTCAATTGTAATAATATTACACAATATTACTGTTTTTACCATTTTTTTTAATATGTTTTTACTGTATTTACCATATATATATAAAATAAAAGCAACAAACTAATACTGATTGCTGAGCACAAAAAAGCCAATAAAAAGCAAGCTTTTACAATAATTTTATATCAGTTAAGGGATGTTCTTAGGCATTGTGCATGTGGCAAATTGCTGTAATCTACACAATGGACAAGAGTAGTCACACCAAGCACATCCTTTTAAAACATCTTCTGAAGCACTAGATTACTAAAGAAATTTGAATCATACAAAATATGTAAATTATGTTGAGTTTCGTATTGAAACAGTATAAATTATTTTACTGATGGATATTTGGAAGAAACAAATAGTGTCTGAAAACATACTGTGAAAGTCTCTCTCATCTGACTAGAGAAACATCTGGATGATCTTGCATCTCCATTATTTTCTTTGTAGTGAGAGTATAGGACACTGACCCTCAGACACAGACAGAGCTGTGCAGACACAGAAGAGATGCCTCTCAGCAGGGGTCAGGAGGTCACACCAGCCTGTGAAAAGGCTCTAGTGCTGTGGAACGCCCTCCACTGGTGTGAAAGACATACCAGGATACACATGGCCACACAGCTGAATGCTAAGAAGGCATGCAAGAGCATTTACAACAGAACCAAAAAAGAAAGTCAAGTCAAGAAAAAGATGAATGCTCAAATGGAGACAAAGAAGAGGCAAGGAAAGGCCATGTATTTAATGTTTTAAAATGTATTTAACTTTGCGATGTTGTGGTGAAGGATTGCACAATTCAACTTGATTCAGTGCAAACTCAATATCCTTTACATATGCAACACAAAACAAATACATACAATCTTATTAAAATGATAGCAAAGCCCAAAAACAAAATTCTGTCATTTCCTCACCCACGTGGTGTATTAAACTAGTATGATGTTATTTTTTAATAATCTCCACACATATATTTTCAATAAAATGGTTCATAGCAACCACATCAAAAACCATCACGGAACACTTCCAAATGACTCTTGTGCTGTACTCCAAATCTACGTTATAGCTTTTCATCAGCTATTCATTGCAGTGAGTCAGTATTTGAGTCAGTTGAACAAACCGTAATTTTGAGCCAGTTCTTTTTTTAATAAACCTGCAGATCCAGTACACACATTGAAATAAACCATTCATGATCTTAAAGTTCACTAAAGTGAATAAAACTATTGTATGTCTTCAGAAGACATAATATCATAATATATCTGCATAATATAGTCATATCGATTATGTTTTGATATTTATTTAGCCTTTTGGTTTATCTGTCAATACATACAATGTAAGAAAAAGAATTGTATGAAAAAGACTTCAAGAATATAATAATAAAATGATTTTATATATATATATGTGTGTGTGTGTGTGTGTGTGTGTGTGTGTGTGTGTGTGTGTGTGTGTGTGTGTGTGTGTGTGTGTGTGTGTGTGTGTGTGTGTGTGTGTGTATTTTACATACATGACATAAAGGTGAGTAAATATTAACAGAATTTTAAAATTTAAATATTTAATCAGTTATTTTCAATAATGATCACATCCATTTACATTGAAATTCCACAATAAATCTCACACAGAGCACTTTAATTCTCTGCCTGAACCACTTTATTAATGACATGCATTAAATTAAAGAATAATTTAATGATTTATCTCCAAATAAGGCCCTAAAAATAACCGAGCAGGGCGGCTAAATGGCTCTGTTCTTTCATAATCCAGTATTTCCTCACAGCAGCCCATCAGTTTGAGGACAATAATCCCACAAATACTGCTGAGATTGAGAGAACACAGCTATAATCCGGCTATACTACTCTTTAATCACACTCTGATATTGTCATCACTTATGATTTCTGTGGCTCTCTAATCTCACAGAGAGACAATATAGAATTAGAGTGTTTGTTTGGGATAGAGGGGGTGGAGAAACCAATTAGTATTTCCCTTGAGGAAGATGGTCCCAGACTGTGGCACTGAGCGCACACATCTGTTCTGCAGTCCTGAATGGGGATGACCGAGCTGAATATTTAAAGTACAGTATGCTGTGATATTATAGTTTAAGTGACACTGGATTAAATCTACATTTCAGCCTCAAATCAAGACGAACTCGAACCTGCATCACTTACATAAACACCACAACTCAACATGTCAGGAGAATGCATGCCAACCACTGCTCTACATATACTTCCAACTCCTTTTGTGCTTCCTTTGCTCTTTCTCCACTGTTTTGTTCTCATCTCTCTGATCCGTATGTAAATGACCCAGAGAGTTTGACCTCTGGCCAGCCTTGGTCCGTCCCTGCTGCTTGACCTTTAACACACTCACACAGCAGCCATGCACAAAGGTCTGCTTCCCTTACCAAACCAACATCAACAGGCGATCTGTCTTATCTGACATCTTACAGCCAGTTAACCAGAAGAAATTTCTCTGTTACACTCTCATTCTCTCTCTTCAGATGCATGCTGTTTAGGGATATGCTCAAGCACATTTCGACACCACAAAAACATTATGAATGTCCCAGATTTTCCCCACCAATTCTTTTCTATGTGTTTAATATTGGCAGCAGATGTTGTTATTGTCATGAGTGTTTAAAAAAGCTGAAGATGGGCTATGTGCAATGGCAGAAATGTGTCAACCAGATTTTGCAATACTGTTAATACCACAGTAGATAAATATTTGTTAGGGATGCATAATCAAATTGTGGCCTATACTGATAAGTTGATAATATTTATCATGTTATGGCCAATCACCAATAAATAGCCAATAATATTTTGAATACATAAAAATAAATCACTAAATTATATTGAATTTAGGCATCACAACATTATAACTTCAGTTACATTAATCAAACTTTAAATGAGTGTTAGATGACAGCAAAATTTAATTACATTTAGAAATAAATTAGCATGCACAATTAAATATTCATTACAAATTCTCTAATACCAACCAATAACTGATATGGTACATATACCATATATTGTGCATCCATAATATTTGTGCGTCTACCAACAGGCAGGAGCATTTTACGTTATTTACACATAAAAATACAAAATAGGACATATCCCATACATGTCAAGTTTAAAATAATAAATTAAAAAAATTACAGTATTAAAAGGTGCTGTATGTAAGAATGACAGCTTCTAGTGGTTGAAATGGGTACTGCAGTCCAAATTCAAAATATTGTTTGCCCCACCCCCTCCTCCTCAGACACAATCACACGGGTTGCCAGTTTGAGGACATGCAACTGGAGCAAGCTCAATTGACAATGGAATGCAAGGAGACTTACACATTGTAAGTTGATTGAGGAGTTGATTTATTGATCCATGATGAGTTGACATCGCGTTTTTATATGCTCCCGCTCATAGAGATTTTTTAATGGATGCTGAGGCTTTTTAGGTCGGGTAGAATCTGCAATCTCTGACCCGGTTTGTTTGCTGGCTTCCATGGCTGCAATTCACTGCATGTGTTTTCCACCAACTGGCAACCTGTGGTGTCAAAATACTATTGGGTAAACTGGCAAAATGCGTTATCACACAGACAAAAACAGACATTCCGACATGGAACGCACATTTCAAAGTAGAATAACTGGCTGTAGCATTGTAGAGCCTTCCGTATTCATCTTACGGAAAAAGTGTAGCGCCTCTCGAAGTTCAAAATGCCTACGCTACGTCTGACGACGCTGCACACCAGTTACGCTCGTCAGACGTAGCGTAAGCATTTTGAACTTCGAGAGGCGCTACACTTTTTCTGTAAGTTGAATACGGAAGGCGATCGGCCGGAAGCTAGATAATTTACTTTATAAAGTTTTAAATATGGATTTTTTTCTTACACAAATGCAGTGATTCATTTCAGAAGGCCTTTATTAACCCCCTGGAGCTGTGTGGAGCACGTTATTTGATGGACAGATGCACTTTTATGGACTTCAAAAATGGAGCAACAGTCATTGCCATTATAAAGCTTGCATTAGCCAGGACTTTTTTAAATATAACTCTGATTACTTCCGAAGAACAATGTCATATACACCCAGGATGACTTGAGGATGAGTAAATCATGGGATAATTTTCATTTTTTGGTGAACTAACCCTTTAATAAAATTACATCTTAAAAATAACTAAATTGTGATACATAATCATAAAAATGTATGATTTTGGCCATAATGCGCAAGCACACCCCTAGCATAATAGAGTATGTATTTATGGACCATGGTGAGACACATCCTCTGCGTGGGTAAACAAACCACAAAATGTATTATGACTATTGCTTTACATGGGAACTGGGTCAGTATCTGGGCACGCTCAGATCCGCAGACGCTTTAGAAGTGTGTATTGATTTTCTGACTAAAGCAATGAATTCATTAATATCAGTATTAGTCGACCATCTGACAGAGCAAGCGGGAGGGGAGGGGGATCCTATTAGTTGATAACGTACCCGCAGACAGTTCTCCTGAAGAACTTAATAAATCAAACCCACTGGTATTCAAAGCGTTCCTCAAGAGCAAGGCCAAGCTTAACTTAAATTCAGTTACATACATATTAAAAAATTAAACACACACCTGCCCTTTTCTTAGCTTCATTTTTAGCTTGAAACCAAAAGTATGATTATTTTCACTTTAATCCCAAATTTAGGCAAAACACAAGATGAAGAAACACTGACAAAAACAAACTAAAGGCACTCTCAGTCCAAAAGAAGCCTCTGGAAAGAAAAGTATTAGAGAAGCAAGAAAATGAAGGTTAAAATGGATTTGAGATTTGTATTAAAATGCTAGATGTGTTTTGCAAGCATAAAGGTAACATGAGCACTAAAAAAACAGGACTAAGATGGATTGACATCAGTGTATATTTCAGAAAGACATGAGAATGAGGAAATGACAAAATCATCATCATATTGCTACTGTCTGTCCTGCTAAAGACTACTCTATTCTAGTAGTCTTCTACTCATATTTATTGCTCATTACAGCAGCTTTTATAGATGTAAATGCTTTTGAGTCCTCCACCTCTTATGGAAAGTCTAAGCCTGTTTTAGTTATTGCAGAGATATATTCCAAACAAATTACATATGTGCATATGCAAACACATCTTTCCTAGAGCAGCTGGGTTGTTGCAGCCCCTCTGTTAGCTGAGGTTGAATTTAAAACTAGCATTTGTCAGGATTAGGACTCTAATCCCTCTCTGGGTGCCGGAGAGAAAGAAACAGAGCGATTCAGCCCTGAACAAAACTTTGGGTGACCCTTCTGAGCCTTAAGACAGAGAAATACATCTAAAATTCACAATATATTCACAATGATTTTCCAGGGGTATAAAATTAAGCAATATTAAGAATTAATCCAAGTACCACAATCACTGTAATGTGCTTTTTACATGGCCATTGATCTCTCCCGTTTTCGTAACTTGCAAATATGAGAGCATTAGAGACGTTTTACTAGTGTCTCTGTTAGACAAGAAGAGTTTGAAAGTTCCAACCTGTCCATTACAAAACAGTGACAGTAAAGCCTTTTACATTTGTTACTAAAAAATAAAGATTTCATTTTAAAATTAAAGCTGTTTCTTTTGATCTTTCTATTCAGCACGGAATCCTGAAACAAATGCATCAGTAGCTGAGTGATGGAAACTGTAAAATTCAAAACAAAATAAAAAAAAGTTTGTAATAATGCGAGATGGAAATGCATTTGCTGAATAAATTCTAACGTAGTGAACATTAAACCAACATGGGGGCTCTTTTTAGGGAACCGGATCATTTGGCTCAGCTCAGTAATAAGAGCTGGCTCTTTCAGCTCCCAAACGCCTCTTCATTTCCCACTTCTGGCTCTTTAAATTCAGTCAAATTTAGTAATGTTTGGCCTGTTATTGATATTTATGCACATATTTCACTTAAATTATTCAATGTTACTCTTGTTTTCTGACCCAATATTATGGATGATCTTTTCGAATGGAGAGCGGCACCAGTAATGTCATCACAAATGATTGCATGTACATACACATCAAAAAAACATTCATCTAGTGACTACTTAACGTGTGGCTGAGCAGTGTAGAGAAAGGATAATATTATTCTGTCTTGTATTAATATACAAAAAAGGAAAACAGCTCTCAGAAGGGAACCAACTCTCACCGTTCAAAGGAACCGGCTCATAGAGCCGACTCGTTTGTGAACGACACATCACTAACCTACTGTTTCCGCTGATGGTGCCGTTTAATTTAGGCCCTGTCCCAAATGGCACCCTAAACCCTCACGGTCTTCCTCTGAATAATACCGCTCTGACTGCTGGTGTCATGAGAAATCCTGTCCCCCTGTGAAATAGTGTCCGCTTAGGACCCAACGTGGTAGCTGTTTTAAATGCCTGATCAAAAGCTGTTATCACAATGTTTCGTTTAATAGCTAATTGAGTTGCTGTAGCTTATTCTACAAAATCATGACATAGTAATGTACCTATAATGTAAATAAAAAATAAAAAAACAATAATATACAGAACAGGTGCACAAAAATACAATATGCATTTTTTATTTTTTTTTATTGTATAAACATTAAAGCAGGGCTAGGGCTTTTAAGATGTACGGTAAGTGCAACCGTGGTGTATAAACTAAGCTAATCGGGTAGCTGTATGCTATGCTAGAATGTACACCAACTAAAAAAACATTAAGAACGAGATATGCTTGATTTCACAACTTATAGCTTCGGTTATATACTAGTATATGAAACATATGATTTGCAAGACGTTAAAGACTATTTTAACACAATTTAAACGACAAAAATCTAAACGTGATTTTGAAAGAATTGTAATCAGGCTCTGAATAGATTACCCATTAAAAGTTCTTTCAGCCAATAGAATCGCTTTGGGGTCCTAAGCAGACACTATTTCACAGGGGGACAGGATTTCTCATGACACCGGGCAGAAGTCCTCTGCATACCTTGCAAACTTGAGGGCTCAGCTGAAGTGCGCATCAAGGGCGCATAGCAGCCGCAAAGGGGGCGCTCACGAGTACCCTTCTTTAAGCTTAAATTGAGGAATGGGACACCCTACGGTCTTGTAGACTTAACGGACACGTGCACGCAGTGGCCATTGTAAGTCCACAAGACCGAAAGTGCACATGAAGTGTGCCATTTGGGACAGGGCCTTTCAGTTGGTTACTAGGTTACCCAATACCACTGTCGTCTGGTCAAACAACTCGTTGGAAACACAATTTGCATTTGGAATTTGAAAACATTCGCTTCACGTTTGGATGGAAACTAGTGTTTCCACAACAATATTAAGCACCACAACTGTTTTCAACATTAATAATAGGAAGACATTTTTCTTGAGGGTCATGTAACACTGAGGACTAGAGTAAAAATTTATATTAAAATGGAAAACGGTTAATTTAAATTGTAATAATATTGCACAATATTACTGTTTTTACTGTATTTTTGGTGAACACAAGAGACAAAAATTTTTTTTTTAAAAACAAAAGCCTCTTACAGACCCCAAAACTTTTGAACGGTAGAACACTCAGCAGCCTTAACTGCAATACAAGCTATGCCATAGAGAAAGCAGATTACAGGTTACAGTCTCATTCATGACCTTCCCTGCTGGGATGCCCACTCTTTAAAAACGCAAAACCAGTGCGACACCGATCTACAAACATTACGATGCAGCTGTACGATTTCTGTAGGGAAGCATTATGCCGGGTTAAACTTCCTGTCTTTACTCGCTACTGTAAAGTGAGAACTTCTCTTACCCCAGGGCAGAGACAGACTCGCCCACTTCCCCACAACGGACGCATCCTCCGCAGAGCTCGGGGGTGGTCCTCTTCACTTGCCGCTAAAAGGACAGCACAGCCAAAAGCCCCAAAGCACCTCTGCGGGGCTCTCATGAATCAAACATGCTCTTCTGTCCGCTTCTCTCTGAGCACAGGGGTCAGTGAGAAGCATTAATACTCCCAGACTGCAGGCTGCCAGTCCTACCCTGCCCTGACCTGACCTTCCTCTCTTCTGCCCCCAGCAAGAGGCCAGAGTCTAGCTCACATCCAGGAAACACTGGAGCGGCGCACCTTCACCCCAGTCACATCACATTACATTCACATATACACTCACATAACAAGAGAGATGGATCAAGAAAGAGAGGGAGGCACAGAAACCCACTGAGATAAGGGAAATAGAGAATGAGAAATGGAAAGCAAAGGGGGGAGGATGGGGATTAAGGGAAAAATAGAAAGAAAGACAAAATACGCCTTAGTCCAGGGCTGAAGGCTCCAGTGAAAATCAATTTGTATACACAATCCCTCATGAAAGCCACCCATCTTCATCCAGCAGGCGAGAGGCTGAAATATGTGACTGTCTGCCCGTGTAAATTAGCTGCTCCAGCCCATTGTGTGGCAAAGCATGACGAGGCCGGACAGTGCACTAACTCAAGCGGGAGAAGAGCTTGGTGCCGCCAAACACACATACACGTACACACGTGCGGCTACACCAACACAGCAATCCATAAATCACAGGCAGGGGAAATGAATGGCTGGTCGTTGGTGCAGGACACACCAGCTGGCTGGGCCGCCCGGGGTACCGGCGGGGGGATCACAGCGAGCAGGGCGGCCGAGCGGCATTCTGCGTAGGTAGGGATGAAGAAAAACGAGGTCTTTCTTCTCTTTTCATCCGCTGCCTTTCTCTCCTGGGCCGCCCGTTCGCACACAACAAGACGTATCGTGAAGAATTAACTGCCTTGCAGGTACGAGGAAATTCTGCCATGTTGCAGATGAAAACTAGGCACATGTGAATGGAGATTCTACACAAAAACAGCTCAAAATAATTCAGCTGGTGGTCAGCACTGCAATACACCGTGTGCTCAAATATTGCACTGTTCTAAACCGTAGTTCAGGCATCAAGAGAAATGTTGATTACAGATATCCAGTAACACCTTACAATAATGTTCACTTTCTTAACATCATAATTACGTGAGCTAACAATTAACAATACTTTTACAGCATTTATTAATCTTGATTAATGTTCATTTCTACATATAACAATACATTTTAACATTTAAACAAGTTAAATGAACAAAAGTTATTAATATACACAAACATAAAATAACAATGAACAATTGTATATTTATAAATTAACATTAAAGGGGATAGTTCACCCAAAAATGAAAATTTGATGTTTATCTGCTTACCCCCAGGGCATCCAAGATGTAGGTGTCTTTGTTTCTTCAGTAGAACACAAATTAAGATTTTTAACTCCAACCGTTGCACTGTGCCAGTCATATAATGCATGTCAATGGTCACAGTTGAGAGTATGAGAGTAAAAAAACATACACATACGAATCCATATTAAACCCTGTGGCTCGTGACGACACATTGATGTCTTAAGACACAAAATTATCAGTTTGTGCGAGAAACTGAACAGTATTTATATAATCTTTCTACCTCTAATACACCACTATGTCCAACAGCCTTCAGCGCGCAATCGCTTCCGGTAAGTGTGGTCAATGTACACGATATGGCGTAGTTTACGCAAGCACCGGAAGCAATCTCTCGCGCGTATCTCTACGCCATATTGTGTACATTGACCACACTTTAAACCAGATTGTATAAATTGATGGTTATTGTTAGTTTGATACCTAATGCATTAACTAATGCAGGGCTCGACAATAAGGACTGCCCGAAGGCCCGGGGCCAGCGTGAAAGACACTCGGGCCAGTTGACTTGCCAGTGCTGCATCTTCACTGAAGTTGATCATTTGCGCATTTGTAAGCTTTGCCTATTTAAATATTCAAGCGCACACAGATGAGAAAGTGTCTCAGTTTGGTTCTCGCACGGCGCAGCAACACTAGCTTAAGCGAGTCCACGCGTCGAATATTCACACAAATACAAGGCCTGTCTTCTCGAGTAGCATTGTAAAACATGTCGGTTATGACTTTTAAATGAACGTAAACATGAAATATGCCAGTCACCGCCACCATTTTTGTCATTTTCACAAGTTTCATGGCCCACAGAATATCAAAACATGAAAATGTATCAAAAGAAAGAATAGACCCTCTGCTTTTGCTCATGCATTATTTTTTAATCAACACTTGAATGTGGGTAAGTTTCATGAAAAAAGCAGAGAAAAAATGCATTTTCGTAAAAGACTAACATTACATCCAGATCGGATTCAGAATGATGATCAAAACACAGATGGAGTAACTGTTAGATCGAGTCCATCAAAGCTTCAGTCCTATAGCTCGTCCTGGGGCGACATTTCATTCAGTAACACAGCCGTTTTGATTTAGATGCTGTTTATTGCTAATGATCACATTATTTTTCATATGCATATGCTTATACAAGAGTCTGCTTCTTCTTCCCCTGTGTTTTGATCAGGAGATTCTGTACTCGTTCAGGAGATGCGTAATAGCGCCCCCTAGCGTAAAACAGGAAAACAGGGAAATCCGGAAAATATTTGTCAATGGCAGGAAGCATTTTCTCCTTTTATACAATCTATGGTTCTCATAAAAGACGAGATGACAAAAGACAGAAAAAATAACTCACTGCTCTTGACTGAATAACTTTAATGAGGGTAATCTATATTTATACAGTGAAGACTATGCAGTGATATTTTACATTTGATTACTATTTCTGTAGCCTACCTGAAAATTAGTTCAGACCTACATGAAAAACCATTTTTCATTTGTATGTTTGTTCTGTTGTATTTGTGCTGTTGCTCGTAATTCTATCATTTGTTCTTATTTCATTACAGACTGTCTTTAACGATATTTTTTTTTTTTTAAATTAAGAGTTAGGCTTTTGAGTCAACCTTAATTATTAAGTTTACATGGATCAAAAACAATAACTAGGCCTATTTTATTTGATTTATTACTTTTTTGTGGTGGAGCCAGTAAAAATTTTGGCAGGGCAAGTACAAATTTGAACCACTGGCCCAGAAAAAATCCTTAGCGTTGAGCCCAGAACAGATCTTTACTCTCTGTACTCTCATTGGTTGTTGGCTTCTCGTGTCAATGCCAGTGTATTATTTACTAATATACATTAGTTATATGTAATACTAATTAATGATTTATGTTATTTTTGCTTTTTATATTTTCAGTTTTAATTTAAATTTTTATAAGTTTATAATTTTGTTATGTACTTTGTCATTTTTGTTAGTTTTTAATCATAATTTTTATATAGCTTTAATTTATTTTATTAGAGTTTTAATAATTTACTTCAACTACTTATATTAGTTAGTTGCTAAGGCAACCTTTTAGGATTGTAATATTTATATTTATATTTTATTTTATTTTAGCTTTTCTAAAAGTAATCGGTAACATCACTGGATGCTGCTCATTTGCATAAAATCGAACTCCAATTTCCAATGGTCACTTTCTCTCATGCCATTGAATAATTTAAGTGAAATATGTGCATAAATAATCCCCATCTCTTAAAAATCTTAAATGAAAATTAGAAATGTCGCCTTGGCAACTAACTGAAATGATAAATTATTAAAACTGTAATAAAAATAAATTAAAGCTATATAAAATTAATGATAAAAATGAATAAAAATTACAAAATGAAATGAAAACTGAAAATATAAAAAGTAAAAATAACAGATTAATTCATTAATTCATTGATAATTATTAAACAAATAAGTTGAAGTAAATGATTAAACTGTAATACAAATAAATTGTGATGTCTGTGATGTCGCCTGGTCCACTTTTCAGATAATTATCTTCTTTGTTGGAGCAGTTAACACTTTCCACACATAGATCCTGAGCATTGTAGAGGATGTTTAGGAATTTGAGCCATGCACCGCAACGCATTTGCATCAGAGCATTATTGCGTTTTATAAGGCGGGGGCGATGGCAACAGCTGCAGAGGAGAGCTGAGTCCACTAAATTGGAACGATTGGAAGCTGCTGGCTAACAGGCTGGCGAGGTGACGGACAAAAGCAGGTTTTTATGGAAAGCTGCTGTCATTAACGTAATCAAGCCGGCTCTTTTTAGATCTGCAGTCCTGCAGGATTGCTTTCTGCGTGTGTGTGTGTGCTGACTGTGTCTTGTGTCCTGTTGAAAGCTGCAGCTACAGAGCTTTAACGCATCTTTTGCCGTTTCTCTGTACAGTTCTGGGGTGTGTATGTATCGTGTAGAATCTGGCAGCATGCTCAGTTCTGGGTGGAGGGGTGAGATTTAGGAGGGTTGACCGGCTCTATCAGTGCTCGGACTCTGCCAGATGTGATGATTGAATCAGACACCCTGTCAAAGCTGATGCCAAGCCTGTGATGTCGTCTGGTCCTCGGGCAGCAGCCGGCTGCAGGTGCATCTCTGCGCACCTGGAGACCTCCGGGGTCATGAGAAGGGTAGAGAAGGATAGACGAGTGCAGAAAGAGGGATGAATTGGGAAGTGCTAAAGAAAAATGAGAAGTCGAGGGGGTTAGGGGTATCTTAACCACATTGGATGTGCTCTCTCTCTCTCTCTCTCTCTCTCTCTCTCTCTCTCTCTGCCTTTCATCCATCACAAAGACATGACAGCAGAAAAGTCATACTCCAAAGAGAGCAGAAAGTGGAAGATAATCCCTTTTTTCCAGGCACTGATAGACAGTGTTCAGGGTCTCTGGTCGCTGAGAAATTAGGTTAAAACTGTTGGGGGGAGAGCAGATAATTGCCCCTGTCTGTCACTGGGACCAGCCCCACTGCAGTCACTCATGCAGCCAATGGCATTTGTTTCCCCTTTTCTCTACCACAGTTTTGTGGTTTGTCAACTGAAGCCTCACAGCCTCCCTAGGTAATATTATAGATCTCTCACTTTCTCTCTCTCTCTATTTTATATTATATATATATATATATATATATATATATAAATAAATATAAAATTACAACAAAAAAAATCTGTATGTTTTTATGTTGTCATAATTTCACAGTTACTCTACAAATTAATGTAGAAACAACTTAAAGACAGTTTTTAATAAATATTTGTTGTAATGGCATCTTTATATGAATGAAGGCCAGTATCATTGATACTAATCTGCTACTGATTTTTTAAAACATTAATGATAGACATTCAACATTACAGTATAATTGAAAGCTATATCAATTTCAACATTTATTAGGCTTTAAAAATAAAAACTTAAAACAATCTTCACATAAACCCTTTATAATAAATGTCATATTTACCTGTCTAACAGGTAGAAAATATAAAGAAATTGAACAAAGTTATCAAACTGTCTGCACTGCATAAATAATAAATGAAATATAAATGAATCCTTATTAAAGCTACAATTTTCTCTGTTACCTTTGTAACTGGTTTATTAGATCTGCTGCTGCCGAACATGACGCGGATCTGACATGCTGTCACGCGCGCATCTAATTTTCTCACAACTGTTTAAGTTAATTTAATACATTTCAATTATATAAGACTGCTCTTATGTGAATACTTGACAAAACGGGCATTTTGCCATAATTCTATGTGTTAAAGTTTGTTCAAGCGCAAAGGTGAACTCGATTCTGGTGCGTTGTCTGTGAGCTCAATATGCTAAGGCATGCGTTTTCCTGTGTCTTGTGTGACAGGAAATTCACAGGATGTTCTCTTTTGTCTTGTTGCGCTTGAATGGTTTAAACTAGGGGTGTCAATTTACACAAATTCCCATGATCAATTAATCGAGCCTTAATACTGCAATATACGTCTACAACAGTGGCTCATATAGTCAACAGCAGGACAGGGTGTGCAAATGCAGCTCAAAACTCCATGTTCCTCACCAAATGAATGAGAAGGGTTTTTAGTCTAAATAAAGGGCTTGTATGATTGTAAAATGAGTCCATGTGATTGATAATTTAATTAAATTACTAAGTTATTAAGTTATTCAGTATGGATGCGCTCTTCCTGGAACAACACGCTGAAAAAGCCAACTAGACAATGAATTCACGAGTTATTACAATAGTGTTCTCATTAATGTTATGTAATATGACAGTCCCAATCATAGTTATTATTAGTTGTGCAATTCTGTTTGAGCTGCGCACACTGAAGCACAGAATGAACACACTGAAGCTCTTTGCTAGCGTGTTATTTAACAAAATAAACACAACATTACAACTTACATTTTGCACAAAACAAAAGGCTATGAATGCAGCCTTAGTCATGTTGAAGGTGTAACTCTAGCAGTAAAATGGTCCCAAACATAACTCCCATGCGCTCGCTTAATTTTTCCTCCTGTGTTGAGCAGCACGCGCATGACCCTGATTAATTGATGATCGATAAGTTTTATCGATTAAAGGGGACCTATTATGCCCTTTTTACAATGTAATATAAGTCTCAGGTGTCCCCAAAGTGTGTCTGTGAAGTTTCAGATCAAAATTCCTAACAGATCATTTAATATACCATTTTGAAAATGCCAATTTTGGGGTTTGAGAAAAATTAGCTGTTTTGTGGGTCTCCTTTAAATGCAAATGAGCTGCTGCTCCGTGCTGACAGTGTAATATACAGCACGTACTGATATGCTGTTAATATGAACCAAACAAAAAAAAGATAAACAGAAAATCACTCACTGCTCTTGACTAAATTAACTTTAGTAGATTTATTAAGAACACATTTCTTACTTGAATGCTGCTGTCAATCGCTCTGGCTAGGAGATAAAGGCGGACTGTGTACAGTGTTGCCAGATTGGGTTGACAATTTCCATCCCAAAAGCTCACTAAAACCCACCCAATCCAAGAAAAAGAACGCCAAAAATTTTAACTGCCAAAATAATGTTGATACATGTGGTACGATAATCCAACAACAAAACATTAACAACAGCAAGAATGCGTTTACCTTTGGGTTGTGCTTTAACTTCAGACAGAACTACAGTAATGTTAACGGTACGTCTTTCGTGAAGTACATATTTATAGAAATGAACGCATAACCAATTAATTGTTGATTCAAACCTCTTTCAGCAGCTTTCGGGACAACTAGAGTGCAGTCTAGATGGTTTAAAACTTGCAGATGTCGTGGTCAGTGTGCACACGATGATGGACAGGGGTCATAATCCTATATTAGATTTCAATTCAAGTCATTCAACTGTGCTCTTAGAGTTAGTTATATTTATAAAGAGTCTTCGAGTCACTGGTGTAATTCATGTTTTGAGAGTTGGTTCACTCTCCCACTCATTACTGTAGATACAACTTACTGTATATTTAATGCCACTTTGGCATAGCAATCACTTGAATATCCAGATACAAGTTTGTGCTAAAAATCTGTCATGAATGATCACGTCTGCCTGCTATTCGCTAATTGGCTAAAAGTACGTGCTCGTCAGCGACGTCAGCACCAGCGCCAGCTGACTCTACGCTGGGCCTGTGTGTTTAGTAACGTCATGATGACTGGTTTTATGGAGTACATGCACACCTGAGTTTGTTATTAACCAATTAGACTATAAAATGTAGATGTTTGAAAACCGCCAAACTGACCCCAAACCAGCCCAAATTTTGTCCACCCACCTAAGCCCATTTTTACATGCACAATTGGGCAGGAAGGGCGGGAACCCACCCAGTCTGGCAACACTGACTGAGTACAACTCTCTGAGGGCGGGGTCTATACTAATCAGCAGTGTCCATCAACACTCATGGGCAGGGCCTGTGAAATGTGCCACTTTGCCAGGAATCTGCAAAAGGCTTGTTCTGAAAAAAACAAAAAAAAGAGTGGGTGGATTTTTACCATTATAGGGTGGTTGTGTACACACACTGCCAACACACATTTATGTTCAAACATGTAAAAGTGAATTTTGCATAATAGGTGCCCTTTAAATGTATTATTGACAATTAATCGATTGTCAATCAATTGATCGTCAATTAATCGTTGACATCCCTAGTTTAAATGCATTTGCATGAATAAGAAAGAGCATGATCATATAATGTAATGCTAACTCTAGAAAAAAAACATGTTGCATTAATTGCGTTAAATATTTTTGACACACACAGCTCTTCGCTAGAGCAAAGTGATATACATTATAAAGTGATATACAGCACGTGCCACAGCATTTGTGTGTGCAATTAAAGACTGCGCGCTACGGGCACAGTATAATGACTGACAGGCCATCTGTATAATGTGGGAGTGTTTTTTTTGTTTTTTTTTTACTTGATGAGCCTCTGTCTCGCAGTCATTATTTCCTTGCTCTCTGGGGTTGATTGTCTCGCCTCATTTGGTACTTTACACACTTTTCTTCTGTTTTAGTTCAGTATGCTTTTGATATGAGAGGTTTGTTAGTCCAGACGCCCACCTGTGTTTGCATAAAGAGCTTGGTCAGCATGAAAGTGCAGCTCTCAACACACAATTCAGCAAAATCCTCATTAAAAAAAAAGCGCTTTCATCAACATATTGTCTTTTAATTACATCTGATTGTGAGATTGAATCTCATGGCAGTTCAAAGTGAGTCATTACGCTGATGAATCCATTAGAGCAATGCCTCTCAAACTTCAAACGCAACTTTCATTTTCAGCTCTGGACACAAGTCCAACTCATTGGACAGAACAGTTTTTCAGAACACGGCCGACGGTCCGTGCGCTGTCCGTGTGACGTAATTTTCGTCATCTGGATGGTCCGTGCACACTGTCCCCATGCAGCCCAATTTTCTGTCTCTGCGTACAACAGCGCATGTGCGAGTGACTTGAGCACTTGAATAGTCTACTAGATGGTTTGCATGTACTGAACACGTTTTTCTGCTCTCATAGCCAAAGGAGCATACTTTGAAAATCCAAGAGTGGAACGCAGAAAATTAAGTACACCTGGGCTTTAAAGCCCAAATTATACTTCTGCCGTCCATGGCACTTTCCACGTTACATAATTCTCGTCATCAGTAGGGTCCATGGACGTCCGCACATACTGTCCGTTTGCAGCCCAATTTTTGTGTCTGTGCAGATGGTGAGCGTACAACAGCGCATGTGCAAGGTGAATGTTGAGACGCGGGCTGTGTCCGAAATCACCCCCTATATGCTTAAATAAGGCACTATTTGAGAGAACGGCCATTTGTAGTGGTGTCCAAAACCATAGTGGACTCTATCGAGTGCACTCATTAAATCCCATAATGCACTGTAATAATGAGTGTACAACCCACTGATCTATATAGAGAATCAGATAAGATAATTTATATAGATCAGTGGCACAACCATAGATAGGTATACATAGATGCCTCATTAGCTATACATTAGCCGTCTGCCATTTTCGAACAGTCAAATCCGGTCGTGAACATGCATTGTGATTTGTGAACATTCAAAAGTTGCCTGTGCATCTGCAACTGTAGTTATACGCATGCATGTATGAATGAATATCTATATCTGCAATAGACTGAAGCAGATGACTTTATAGGATTTAGTTTATCATAAATGGTGGATAATTCTGCATGCTAAAAATATTGGATGCATGCTTAACATTATATTAACATCATTAATATTACTGATCATCAGAGAACCCTACAGACACAATGTTCAGCTTTTAATGAAAGAAGTGATAAACAAGTTATAAACAAGTTAATTGGAAAGAAATCATAAACCATCAACCAATCAGCCATCAAAATAAATAAATTATTCAAATAGTAATAAATTAGTAATGTTTAATAAACATTAATATAGCCTATTTATTAATTTCAAACCATGTTTAATCACCATAAACTAGGTATTATTTGAAAGCTTAAATTCTCAAAAAGCATCCTGTTTTGCAATAGTAAAAAAAAAAAAAAAACTTAAACTATAAAATTATGAGCATCACATTACTGAATTTAAACAATTTTTAAGAACAGGAAATTATAAATTAGGTGTCAAAATTATAAATGATTATACATTTATTTAAAATATGAAATTATATAATATTCTAGATATCTTATTACTCTACATTATTTGAATGCACATAGATTTACAACACTGCGTGTAAGCTGTGTAAAAACAGGGCTTGTCATGGTCGATCTTTCCCATTTGTCTGAACTAGGGATGGGCGTATCGATATGAAGTATCAATATATCGATACTGATGTGAGCATCGAAAAGTATCGATACTCAAATAAAAATATGGATACTACAGTGTTTTTTTACCAGTAATTTTGTTTATTTCAAAAGATTATTTAATGCATACAATACGAATAACCTATGTTACTGAATAGTTGTGTAGTATAGGAGTAGGACTATTTTCCTGCTCATCTGAACCATGATCTGAATGCACACAAATACTGCAAGACAGAACCAATCACAGAGAGAGAGAGAGAGAGAGAGAGAGAGAGAGAGAGAGAGAGAGCGTTCGCACATTGATGACACTGTATTCAAAACAGGGCTGAGTTTCCCAAAACTATCATAAGAAAAAGAAACTATTGATGCTTTTGGAAACGCAGCCCAGAACAATACTCATCAGAAGACAAAAAACATATGTTTGAGTTATTTCACAATAAACAAATAGAAATTGTAGCCTACATAGTGCAATCACACTCTTTAAATTTAATGTTAAAAGTTGATATTGATCATGTTCTGTTCTCCAACTAATGTTGATAGTGATCTTGTCAGAATAAAAAGGTTGTATTTTATGGGTGTAATGTCCTGTCACTGGCAGTCCCTTAAAGACCTCATGAAATCAGAATTGACCCTATTTACTTTGTTAGCACATATTAAAGGTCTTAGGGTGAACAATTAATCCGTGCAAGTTAATACACAGAAAAAAAATAGTTTGTCGCGGTAATCTTTAATCAAAGTCTGAAAAGTAACTTCTGGTCTGGAAACGGCGTTCCTTCTCAGATGATGTCAGTTTGACGGCTTAGGTTTGAAAATGCGTAACCACTCCCCTCCAACCGTCAGTCTGCTATGAGCAAGAGATGGAGAGAAGGAGCGCTGAAGTAAAACCCTGCCCTCTATTCAATATTCTGTTTCACTTGGAAATACGTCACAGCACTGAAGAAAACTCACTTGAAGTGTTGACGTGTGTTGAGCGTTCTAAAATGGCGGTGCGTCGAAGCGGTCGAATGAAGCATCTACGTATACATATCTATGTGTACAATTGATGTACGCTCAACAGCTAGAGAATACCCACAATGCACTGTGAGGGTCATGCCGAATGAATTCCCGCGTCTCACCAGAAGATGGCATCCATTTTCCAAACCGCTGGTCCAATGTGGGTGCAGCGTAATATTATACAGGTATAAAATTTAAATCAAATTTCAAATACATTTTTGATTGATTATTAAATAGTTTAATAAGGTTTATACATGCTTCCATGACATAATTCAAGATAAATCTTTTCATTACTACTGGAGCTGCCAGTTTCAAATGATTATTAAACAGCAAGCACAAGCTATGCAAAAGAGGCAGACCTTCCGGCACACTCTGTGTCCAAGTTCACTCATTTGTTTTCATTCACTCCCTTAAGTGTACTATATTAGTCGAGCAACGTGGGGAATAGTGAATGAGGGTATAGTGGGTGAATTCGAACACAGCCACAGATGTGATGTATCTTTTCTTTTTTTTTTATTCTTGTTCCATACTTTGCATGCAATGGCAGATCCGCTACTTTCCTTTTTTTATCCTTCCAATCGAATGTCCTGTAAATTGTTACTATTGTTTGCACTATTTGCCATCGCCACTTTACCTCTATAATTCACTTTATCCATCTTTTTTTTAATCTTTCTTCTGTTGTTGTTACTGTTAAACTTTTGTTGTTATTGTTATTGTTTTGTTGTTGTTAGGCACCTAGGGTCTGAGAGTCATAGAATTTCAATTCTCTGTATGTATGTACTGTAGGTATGGCAGAATTGAAAATAAAGCTGACTTTGACTTTGACTTGACTTTGACTGAAATGACACGACTCAGTGCTGCCCTCTGACTTCTTGTAGAGTATAGAAAGCTGTTGTACTGCATATGTCGAACTCGTCCATCCGCGCTCATCCGTGGTTGAGTATGCTTTGAACACTATGTGGACACAACTGTGCGGGAGACGGAGTGGAACGCGGAAAATGAAGTAGAGCCGGGCCTTCAATGATGATTTTTGGGTGAACTATCCCTTTAAGGCAGAATCCTAACCATAATGGAATCTCATAACAGACCATTTGACATGAGCAGCAATTTTCTTATAGTCCCATGACTAGAGGCATAATAACATTATTGGCAGGCTGTATAATTGGTCATAGGTTTTGAAAATCTGGTCATAAATATGCTGGTAAAATATTCTATTTTGACATGAAATCCGTTTTCTTGCTGCCAAAAGTGAACATTCTGGAGGGGAAAATGTATATTGCAGCTGTGCATAATATATCATATCCCGAACATGATGAATGTTTATGCATCATTTGTGTTATATCTCCATATGTGTGCAGAAATAATTATATAAAACTTGAAATTGCACTCAGAAACGATAACTTCTCCACATTTGCATTAAGATAAATCTTGCTCTTCTTGGTGCAGCCCACCTGCATTGCCACATTGCATGGTCAACTTTTGCTGTCTTAAATTGCTTTGCTGCTGCAAATCTCTCTTTAGTCGCTCAAAACAGTCACGTTTCACACAAATATACTTTTACACAAAGCACATGAGGGACTAGACGCTAACAGTCTCAACTGTTTTTACTTTTGCATGTGTTGCTAAACTAAGCATATGATACTTTAATCAGCAGAACAAATAGCTCACACAAATATTTAATGAAATGGTCCATTTTAATTAGAGCTATTTGAGTAATTGTCAACAGTTTGGTTGACATTACAGGGCTCAACGCTAAGGATTTTTTCCTGGGCCAGTGGTTCAAATTTTTACTTGCCCTGCCAACATTTTTACTGGCCCCACCACAAAAAAAAAGAAGTAATAAATCAAATAAAATAGGCCTAGTTATTGTTTTTGATCCATGTAAACTTAATAATTAAGGTTGACTCCAAAAAGCCTAACTCATAATTTAAAAAAAAAATATTGTTAAAGTCTGTAATGAAATAAGAACAAATGATAGAATTACGAGCAACAGCACAAATACAACAGAACAAACATACAAATGAAAAATGGTTTTTCATGTAGGTCTGAACTAATTTTCAGGTAGGCTACAGAAATAGTAATCAAATGTAAAATATCACTGCATAGTCTTCACTGTATAAATATAGATTACCCCTCATTAAAGTTATTCAGTCAAGAGCAGTGAGTTATTTTTTTCTGTCTTTTGTCATCTCGTCTTTTATGAGAACCATAGATTGTATAAAAGGAGAAAATGCTTCCCTGCCATTGACAAATATTTTCCGGATTTCCCTGTTTTCCCTGTTTTACGCTAGGGGGCGCTATTACGCATCTCCTGAACGAGTACAGAATCTCCTGATCAAAACACAGGAGAAGAAGAAGCAGACTCTTGTATAAGCATATGCATATGAAAAATAATGTGATCATTAGCAATAAACAGCATCTAAATCAAAACGGCTGTGTTACTGAATGAAATGTCGTCCCAGGACGAGCTATAGGACTGAAGCTTTGAGGTGTTGATGGACTCGATCTAACAGTTACTCCATCTGTGTTTTGATCATCATTCTGAATCTGATCTGGATGTAACGTTAGTCTTTTACAAAAATGCAATTTTTCTCTGCTTTTTTCATGAAACTTATTAACCCATATTCAAGTGTTGATTAAAAAATAATGCATGAGCAAAAGCAGAGGGTCTATTCTTTCTTTTGATACATTTTCATGTTTTGATATTCTGTGGGCCATGAAACTTGTGAAAATGACAAAAACGCTGGCGGTGACTGGCATATTTCATGTTTACGTTCATTTAAGACATAACCGGCTATGTTTTACAATGCTACTCGAGAAGACAGGCATTGTATTTGTGTGAATATTTGCGCGCTGTGAGACGCGTGGACTCGCTTAAGGCTGATCTGTACTTCTGCGTCGGACCTGCACCATAGCCTCTACACCGTGGGCTACGCGTCAATTTTCATTTATACTTCAGCATCGTTGGAGAGGTGCACGTCAGGGTACGTTGTAGTCTACGCGTGCTACACACAGCCAATGACGTAGCTACGGCGTACACTCGACGCAGAAGTATAAATTGGGCTTTGAGCTAGTGTTGCTGCGCCACGCGAGAACCAAACTGAGACATTTTCTTGTCTGTGTGCGCTTGAATATTTAAATAGGCAAAGCTTACAAATGCACAAATTATCAACTTCAGTGAAGATGCAGCACTAGCCCGAGCGGGCAAGCGACATAATTAATTAATATAATATAAATTGCTGTCAAATCGCTTAATCGTGATTAATCACATGTAACGTTGAAGTTTGTTTATATGACATACACTCACCTAAAGGATTATTAGGAACACCTGTTCAATTTCTCATTAATGCAATTATCTAATAAACCAATCACATTGCAGTTGCTTCAATGCATTTAGGGGTGTGATCCTGGTCAAGACAATCTCCTGAACTCCAAACTGAATGTCAGAATGGGAAAGAAAGGTGATTTAAGCAATTTTGAGCGTGGCATGGTTGTTGGTGCCAGACGGGCCGGTCTGAGTATTTCACAATCTGCTCAGTTACTGGGATTTTCACGCACAACCATTTCTAGGGTTTACAAAGAATGGTATGAAAAGGGAAAAATATCCATTATGCGGCAGTCCTGTGGGCGAAAATGCCTTGTTGATGCTAGAGGTCAGAGGAGAATGGGCCGACTGATTCAAGCTGATAGAAGAGCAACTTTGACTGAAATAACCACTCGTTACAACCAAGGTATGCAGCAAAGCATTTGTGAAGCCACAACACGCACAACCTTGAGGCGGATGGGCTACAACAGCAGAAGACCCCACCGGGTACCACTCATCTCCACTACAAATAGGAAAAAGAGGCTACAATTTGCACGAGCTCATCAAAATTGGACAATTGAAGACTGGAAAAATGTTGCCTGGTCTGATGAGTCTCAATTTCTGTCGAGACATTCAGATGGTAGAGTCAGAATTTGGCGTTAAAAGAATGAGAACATGGATCCATCATGCCTTGTTACCACTGTGCAGGCTGGTGGTGGTGGTGTAATGGTGTGGGGGATATTTTCTTGGCACACTTTAGGCCCCTTAGTGCCAATTGGGCATCGTTTAAATGCCACGGCCTACCTGAGCATTGTTTCTGACCATGTCCATCCCTTTATGACCACTATGTACCCATTCTCTGATGGCTCCTTCCAGCAGGATAATGCACCATGTCACAAAGCTTGAATCATTTCAAATTGGTTTCTTGAACATGACAATGAGTTCACTGTACTAAAATGGCCCCCACAGTCACCAGATCTCAACCCAATAGAGCATCTTTGGGATGTGGTGGAATGGGATCTTCATGCCCTGGATGTGCATCCCACAAATCTCCATCAACTGCAAGATGTTATCCTATCAATATGGGCCAACATTTCTAAAGAATGCTTTCAGCACCTTGTTGAATCAATGCCACGTAGAATTAAGGCAGTTCTGAAGGCGAAAGGGTCAAACACAGTATTAGTATGGTGTTCCTAATAATCCTTTAGGTGAGTGTATGTGCGTGTATAATATTAATTGATCTGACGTCACAAAATAATTAATATAATAAAAATGTATATAATATAATAAATAGGTCACATGCAATTAAAACAGGCTGCAATTGGACAGAGAAATCCCTGTAGATTTGCATGCACTGGCAAATGCCATATAAAAAAATAAATAAAAACTCAAACAGTGATTAATTTATATGTTAATGCCTAATTTGCTCCAATGGTTGAGGGTGGAAATGGCCAGTAGCATCAATGTCTAACACATTACGCCAGATCTCCATCTCCCATTCTCCATCTCATACACTCATCTCTCATCCATCTACTGTACATCTGTTGTTGGAAGTGGCCGATCAGGAATTAGTGTGGGTGTGGGCACACCACCATTCAGAAGTGCTAAGGCCTTTCACACCCCTAATGTGTAATTAGGTGGTGTTTTGGAGCACACAGCCTTCCTCAACTGAAATTAGTGGCCTTTTATTAATCAGACAGACCAGCACAAAGGCATTCGGAGCCCCTCTGTAATCTACTACAAAATGTTTCTCTTAATTACAGAGGTGGGAAGCGGGAGGGGCTCCGCGGGAGCGGTTTATGGAGGTGCTCTGCACAATGTGTCAATTTACATGCCACCATCTCTGATAAATTTGTAGCACAGCCTGTGCAGCTGCCACACTGATAACAAATAATCTAAACTCTTCTTATGCACATTGATGTGCACAAACACATACACGCCCACACACACCATACAAATGCCACCCACAGGCAAAATCTAACATGAAACAAAGACTTATAATACATGACTACTATTCAAACAAAAAATTAAATACATGGACATGAAATATTGATTGGAGTAGAAATGAATCACTACAGTTCAAAAGTTTGGGGTCAGAGATTTATATTTTTTGTGTGTGAATGATTCTTGAGCAGCAAATCAGCACATTAGAATGATTTCTGAAGAATCGTGTGACACTAAAGACTGGGCTGGAGTAATGACTGCTGTAATATCAGCTTTGCCATCACCGGAAAAAATTACATTTTAAAATGCACTAAAATAGAATATTTTAAAGGTGTCATGAAGTGGCTTTTTTAATTTTTTTATACTGTTGTCTGAGGTCAACTTATGATGTTTGCATGGTTTTTACATTCAAAAACATCATAATGAATAAGTAATAGGCTTATTTCTACCCTGGTTTTGAGGCTCCCCCTGAACGCTCGGTTTGTATGGGCGTGCCGCACTGAAGACTTGGAAGTAAACATCCACGGCTAGGATTGGATAAGATTTGCATATTTAATGAGCTTCAGCTCCCTCATCAGTACATGTGGGAATTGTTTTGAAAGCGTGGAGAAACGGTAACCAGAATGATTCGCCCACAGGGCTCGCAAAACGTCTTTATCAAATAAACACAATGATTTCTCTCATATCCACCTGCGATTGATTGGAATGTTATTTTTTTATTACTTGGCCCACCCGATCGGTGGATATAACCGCAAACCGTACACACACACACACACACACACAGCCTCACTGCAGAGTCAAACAAATCAGCATGATCAAAACTTCTGCGATTGTATTTTTCCTTCAAATATCAAGTCAAGAGAGTGAACAATGCACAAGAATGGAATGTTATTTCACTATTTAAGATAGCCATCGGCAAGCCGGTGATACGTTTTGGTAGCCCGTCTGGAAAACACATAGCTCGGGATGTTGGGCTTTGCAAGCCTTGTCCCTGGCCCACACATGTCTGAGTCTGATCCCGAATAGTAATGAACCAACAACACCACAAATAAAGGATTCTCCAGCCTTTGACAGCGTGCTAAGTTATGTTCAGTTATATCAAACAATCTGTAACAATGCAAAACTATCACATATTACATGTTGCTTCATTCATTTATGTAATCTCAACCAGTCTTACAAACAAATCTGTGGTGAAATGAAGGAACAAACGCACAATGTCTTCCTCATGCAAGCCGGATATTCATTAAAAATAAAGTTCATCCATGCATTCATAATATTAGAATCCGAATGAAGTTTATGCAGCATGTTTATTGCTTAGAAGTTGGATCCGGTTTAGCTCTATGTAGGCCTCTGTCATGTCAGTGGCAGTGCCAGAGTTGGTGGGCAGGGCTACAGAATCAGGCGTTGTTCTTATTCTGTTGAGGCGGTGTTTCACCACACGATGACATCACAGCCTGGCACATTCTGAGATTGATCGTTTGCTGGGTCTGGTGTCAATAAAAGCTTTTCTAAAAGGATAAAATAAAAGGAATTTTTCATCTCTGAAACTTACAGGATATTTTTATATTACCATGACCTTTTATATATCAAAACCAAAAGGGAAAGTTGATTTCTCAATTCATGACCCCTTTAAATAGCAATAATGAATTTTTAATCAAATAGCAGGGGTCTGAACCGGTTCAAGGAATGAAAACAAAAACTGGGAACAAACTAAATTTTAACAGGAACATAAAAACGAAATCAAGTTTAAACGTTCTGAACAGAAACGCTTATTTGAAATTACCATTTTAACCGGTTAATAACATTTTTTCATTATTTTTAAGATTTTAATATGGCAGTTAACTAAATCAAGAATTCAAATATGGCTTATCCAGTAAAATGTCTTCGATCAGTTGTCAAGTCATGCAAGTCGCAAATCAATGTGCTGGCATTAGCTGTTGGATTGCAGGAGTTTATCTGAGGATATGTTACAGGGTAACCAACAAAAATTGCAGGTTAGTGTAGAACCGCTACTTTTATTTATTTATTTATCAGACACTTGCGTGTGTCATTATATTATTAACATTTTTCCAAAATCAAGGTCAAATGGAGTTAGGGTTTCACCAGTGAATGTCTGAGATTTATTGTGTTTTGTAACGGCCACATTTGAGGCAAGTATCATCGCATTAACACATATGTTGAATCAAGAAAACACTGTACTTATTCAAAGAACCAGTCGTGCTGCAAACAAGCAGAGACAGTCTCCAACATGCATGCAGGACTTCATTAACGATTGAGGTGGGTGAAGCTACTGTATGAAGTTTAGCTGACAGTTAGAGGATCCACTCGAGTTGACAAGCTCTTAGTATAAAGTTCAATTCCAGCTCTGGTATGAAGCATAGGCGAAATAAAAAATAAAATAAAAAACTCATGCTTTTTATGTTAAAATACTGATTCTGCTCAGAGTGAATCGATTTAATTTGTTCCCCCATTTTTAAAGGCACAATAAGATTTTTGGATTAAAATATCCAAAAACCACTTAGAACAGTGTTATATATTTTGTTGACTTGTGTACTTACATTAAGAATGTTTAAATCCAGAGAAATAAGCAATTTTAACCAGGACACGGACTGTGTCTGTGCGTCGCCTATCAATGACATCATACGTGCATTACCCTCGATTTCCGTTCTCGAAACCATGGAAACACCAAAGACGCTTTAATATATTATATTTAATAGATAAGGGAACAACTGTTGGGAGACATTTATAGACAGAACACAAATTATTGTACAGTAATACAGCATTTTCTCCGTCATACAATATGTTTTAAAATTAATTGCATGCCATTTGTAACACAAGCCATCCATCATTTATTTATTTATTTATTTACTTATATGATATTCTAATAACGATCTAGCTTACTGCACTGTGTAACAAGTGTCTCATAGCAGCCGAGGTGTGAATGCACAGAGTAAAGTTATAACATAATTTTCAACAAACTGTATCTAATATAATAAAACAAACATCGCTGCTTTTCCCCACATACGCTTGACCGGAAGAAACGGAAGCAGCAACTGTGGCATAACAAAAGCTCAGATGCTGTCGAGCCGTGTGTCACGCTCGTCTCTCATATGCAATTGCTCCAGCGGCCTCGTTCAGCTCCCACAGCATTTGGCCCTGCTCTGCTTCATACTACAGTAATGTTAATAATCTCATCCATGAACATGATTTCTGCCTGCATCTCATCCCGATTCTTTTCCACCAGCTGTTAAGTGAAGACAACAACTCCCAAGATTCCACGCTCAGTCTCTGCGTCATCAAGCTACACCTTTGTTTTGAATAGGCAACCTCTAGCGGCGAAAAACTACATAGTGTGCCTTTAAGCCCTGTCAAATAGTGTATATAATTTAACATGTACTTTATATCATCTTATAGCTTCCACTGAGGAAAAAACTTATTGGCCTATAGCAACAACATGAACACTGCAACAACCAACCATCTTTCCCTGCCATTGAAGGAATTTTCTATCATTTATGACAACGCTTTCCCGCCAATGACAGAATTTTCCAGCAATCCATGCATGCTTCCACTGTAATACAGTAAAGAGGCACTATTAATCTATTAAACTATTAATATTAATCTTCTGAAATAGTACAGAATCTCCCAATCAAAACACGGACAAACATTAAACAGCATATAAATCAAAACTGCCTAACATTACCAAATGAAATGTCGAACCCGAAGAGACATAGGACTGTGCTAGCTTTGGGGGTGTTGATGATTCGAACAACTCCATCTATGTCTTGTTCATCATAATGATCTGAATAAGATCCAGATGGTTTTTGACAAAAACGCAATTTTCTCATGCGTTTCTATATCAAACAAGAGACCATGAGTCTATGCTGTGATACGAGATACTTTAAAGTAGCGCTGTTTTTAGAAGCCAGATGAGCAGTAAAGCGTTGCCATGGACGACAGTGAACATTAGGAAATATCTGACAGCCTTCCAGGCCTACATTATGGAAAATCTACACTTTACATGATAAGTCCAGCACCCATCAATGTGATCAAATGCCTCATGTGCACCTAATGATGACTATTCAGACAGCTAATGCCATGCAAGAAATCATGTTTGAGAATTTGGATGCAAAACAACTTCCTGTAATTGCCCGAGGCAAGCAGAGGGAACAGCACCCAGAGGGCCTGGCAATTAGGGACAGGAGGCATAATAACACGAATGGCGCTGCTCGGCACACTCTCTGCTGCTTTCCATTTATAATCTCTCACTCAAATGTTTATTTCTATCACATATAATCCATCTCTATATCATGTCGAACAGCATGAGGAAATATAAGCATTATGACTGAACACAGTAATGTGTCTTAGTGGCTTTAGACTGTTCAGTTGAATACAGATAAAAGAGGCTTCTTTCAGTTCCCAGGTCTCTGAATGCCACTCGCGGTTAAGAGGATGTTTTTCTTAGTGAGAGGAATATCAGGCAGACTCTTTCATGTTTTGTGCTCGGTGAAGGACAGACTTTGTGAGTACATCTCAGAACAGCGGCGCACAGGAGCGTCTTATCCGTGAGGCAATGCTGTCATAAAATGCTTTTGACTGTGTTTTCAAGAATCCGAGCCCTGGTTCTAAGGAGCGGTAGGACTGTCAATCACAACCTAGAGTTTTGTTTTTTTCTAACCTTCATTTACATCTGACATGGACCCGAGCAGCCGATGGTCTTTTGCAAAGCCATTGTTGTCAGATAAATTGCAGTGTGTTTGACATTAAGGTGAGCACTTGGAGACCCCAGCTGACCTGTGAGATGTTCCCCTCTACATCAAAGAAACAGGAATAACTTTTTCAATTCTCCAAGCAGAAAAAGGAGACATTGTTGCGTACTGCATACTGTGCCGTATTATACTATATAGCCTACTGCCTATTATATATATTTTTTAAATAGCATGTGACAGTATGCAATAAAGGTTTTAAATAAAATGCAAAAATTTCAGTCAAATTACTATTGAATTCCTTTTTATGGAAAGAAAACTAAATGTTTGTCGTTTACTGGGTTCTGACATAAGCCCTGTTTCCACCAAAATTACCTGGAACAATTTGTCCCAGGAACTTTTTTCCCCCAGACCTGCTGCTGTCTGCGTTTCCATCGCGGTCTAAAGTACCGTGAAGATTAGTCCGGTGACGTAGGACTGCACGGGACTTTCCAGAGCCCACTGAATTTCGTCCTCCGCAAATAAACATAATAAAGCCTGAACCTCGTCATCGGTCAATCGGTCACATTTTTTAAACTCCATTGTTGATTTGAATATCAAACGATCGAGATGCTTTGGCTTTACTTTTCAGGGCATGTATGGCACACTTGGGTTCTGAAACTTGAATAAACTTAGTGGAACAGACATTGCCTAGCCTATATAAAAAGCACAGTGGAGTCATGGTGCTTTTTACATGTCTCATTGCACCAAAAAACGCAACTCAGGCTGACTGGAAAAATATACGTTGAATAAAGATTTATTTTTCCACACGTTACTCGCACAATACAAACATATGACCTCAAAACACTTACCAGAATGCATTGTTTGTAAACTAAAACATTTGGACGTTTGAGTCACATAACCAGCCCAGTTTGTTTGGCTTTTAGAAAAACTTGTTCGGTAGCTCACCTGATGTTAAGATACAAGTCTCGTGAAACAGTAGTCACGATAAAATGTGATGGTTCCTTCTGCAAATGCGATTTAGCTTATGTTAACACTGTCGGTTAGGTTTAAGCTGATGATACACGGGGCAACTTTTTGAGCAATGTTGCCGGGCAATGTTACTGAAAGATGTTGCTTGGGCACTGCTTGGAAAAAGCCCACAGCAACATCTTTCGGCAACATTGCTCAAAAAGTTGCCCAGCATATTATCAGCTTTAGGGTAGGGTTTATTGCAGGTGGTACGTTCTCTTTAAACCCAATAGTAGTGCTGGGCGGTATACCGATACATACCGAATACTGGTATTTATTTTTGTTATGATATTAATTTTGATTATACCGCAATACCGGTATATGTCGCTCCCTCGGCGCAGCGCAACACTGAGAGGAGTCCCTTTTCACTGTTGCACTGTTGTGAGAGCACAGCTGAGATCGCAAGGCTGAATCCGAAATCACATTCACTATTCCCTACGTTATCCACTTATATTGTTCCCTTTAAATGTTCTTCCGCGTTTCTCCCTCGTTTTGGCAGTTTGTTGTTAACGTTATATAGGGTTAGATTTTCAAAATGCTTAATGTGCCCCCAACTCTCAATTGTGTGTGTAATGAGTGTTTTGCAGGTCTTGTGTTTTATTGGTTGTTGTTTCCCCACAGCATAATTTTGTGGGGCTTTGCAAACCTGTATTAACTCTAGTGTGGAATTTTTCTACAATATATTCACTCATCATGACAGTAAAATAGGGCATTCCAGTCAATCTACTGCAGCATTTCCTCTCTCAATCAGTAGAAAATGTGGTCACCTGGTCATGCATAGGGGGAAAAAATACCGTCATATACCGCAAAACGATATAATTTAGAAAAAAACAGTGATATACATTTTTGGTCATACCGCCCAGCACTACGCGATAGAGCATTAAACTTTTAGCGCCACTCACCGGGTATATCATTTCTGAACTGTCGCGATAGTGCCAGTGTTGACAAGTCCGCAGTTTTCCAGCAGAATGGACTACTTGCACAACAACTTCCGCGTTTTACTTACAACCTTACAACTCGGGAGTTTCCAGTGACAGCTTTGACCTACATGCATGAGAATGTAGATAATTACTACGTTTCATGGCTGTCAATTGATTAAAACAATTAATCATGTTCTCAGAGTTAACATGAATTATCTTGAACCTGCAGAAATGTTCCTATTACTATAAATAGATTTTCTTTCCAACTGTACAATAATAAATAAATATATTTCCCCACTAACCTGCAGCAGTCCAGTGCCCATCTTCTCACTGGTCATATTTCATACCTGTTGAGTTTACATTTTAAATGAATTTGACTGATAAAAGGATTGCTTGTGTGCCTGGTGCTCTTCCAGTCTTTTAAAATAGTTGAATGAATGAATACATGGTAAGTGCCTTAAATAAATGTAACAATGATAAATATTGCATTAATCTTAAACTGTAACGCACACAGTGTAGAGAATGACAGTCAACTACTTTAAATATTAATTAAGAATTTTAGGCATAGACATGTAAATTACATACAGTAAAATGATTGACAATTTAAAAAAAAAGACAAAAGTTATTAAAGGGGTCATGAACTGGCTTTTTTATTATGTTATACTGTTGTTTGAGGTCAACTTATTACATTCGCGTTGTTTTTACATTCAAAAACATCATAATTAATGAGTAATAGGCTATTTTCTACCCTGGTGTTGAGGCTCTGTCCCGCAACGATCGGTTCTTATGGGCGTGCCGCACTGAAGATTTGAAAGTAAACGCCCACGACTAGGATTGGATAACAGTTTTGCATATTAATGAGTTTCGGCTCCCCCGTCAGTACACGTGGGGAATTGTTTTGAAAACGTCCAATGTGGGGAAACGGCAACCGGAAAGATTCGCCCACAGGGCTGGCAAAATGCTTTATCAAAAAAACACAATGATTTCTCTCTCATCCCCCCGCGATTAATGTTATTTTGTATTACTTGGCCCGCCCTATCGGTGGATATATCCGCAAACCGTGCATCACTCACACACACACACACACACACACTTAACACACTTGTGACTATATCACGCAGTTGCGAGTTTATATCTCAGAATTGTGACTTTATATCACGCAGTTGCGAGTTTCTATCTCAGAATTGTGACTTTATATCATGCAGTTGCGAGTTTATATCTCAGAATTGTGCCTTTATATCACGCAGTTGCGAGTTTCTATCTCAGAATTGTGACTATGTCACGCAGTTGGCGAGTTTCTATCTCAGAATTGTGACTTTATATCATGCAGTTGCGAGTTTATATCTCAGAATTGTGCCTTTATATCACGCAGTTGCGAGTTTATATCTCAGAATTGTGACTATGTCACGCAGTTGCGAGTTTCTATCTCAGAATTGTGACTATCACGCAGTTGCGAGTTTATATCTCAGATTTGTGACTTTATATCACGCAGTTGCGAGTTTCTATCTCAGAATTGTGACTTTATATCACGCAGTTGCGAGTTTCTATCTCAGAATTGTGACTATATCACGCGAGTTGCGAAGTTTCTATCTCAGAATTGTGACTATATCACGCGAAGTTGCGAGTTTCTATCTCAGAATTGTGACTATCACGCAGTTGCGAGTTTCTATCTCAGAATTGTGACTATCACGCAGTTGCGAGTTTCTATCTCAGAATTGTGACTATATCACGCAGTTGCGAGTTTATATCTTAGAATTGTGACTTTATATCACGCAGTTGCGAGTTTCTATCTCAGAATTGTGACTTTATATCACGTTTCTATCTCAGAAGTTATATATCACGCAGTTGCGAGTTTCTATCTCAGAATTGTGACTATATATCACGCAGTTGCGAGTTTCTATCTCAGAATTGTGACTGTCACGCAGTTGCGAGTTTCTATCTCAGAATTGTGACTTTACATCATGCAGTTGCGAGTTTCTATCTCAGAATTGTGACTATCATGCAGTTGCGAGTTTCTATCTCAGAATTGTGACTATCACGCAGTTGCGAGTTTCTATCTCAGAATTGTGACTATATCACGCAGTTGCGAGTTTATATCTTAGAACTGTGACTTTATATCACGCAGTTGCGAGTTTCTATCTCAGAATTGTGACTTTATATCACGCAGTTGCGAGTTTCTATCTCAGAATTGTGACTATATATCACGCAGTTGCGTGTTTCTATCTCAGAATTGTGACTATGTCACGCAGTTGCGAGTTTCTATCTCAGAATTGTGACTTTATATCACGCAGTTGCGAGTTTATATCTCAGAATTGTGCCTTTATATCACGCAGTTGCGAGTTTATATCTCAGAATTGTGACTATGTCACGCAGTTGGCGAGTTTATATCTCAGAATTGTGACTTTATATCACGCAGTTGCGAGTTTATATCTCAGAATTGTGACTTTATATCACGCAATTGCGAGTTTATATCTCAGATTTGTGACTTTATATCACGCAGTTGCGAGTTTCTATCTCAGAATTGTGACTGTATCACGCAGTTGCGAGTTTCTATCTCAGAATTGTGACTATATATCACGCAGTTGCGAGTTTCTATCTCAGAATTGTGACTTTATATCACGCAGTTGCGAGTTTCTATCTCAGAATTGTGACTATATCACGCAGTTGCGAGTTTCTATCTCAGAATTGTGACTGTCACGCAGTTGCGAGTTTCTATCTCAGAATTGTGACTTTACATCATGCAGTTGCGAGTTTCTATCTCAGAATTGTGACTTTATATCACGCAGTTGCGAGTTTATATCTCAGAATTGTGACTTTATATCACGCAATTGCGAGTTTATATCTCAGATTTGTGACTTTATATCACGCAGTTGCGAGTTTCTATCTCAGAATTGTGACTGTATCACGCAGTTGCGTAGTTTCTATCTCAGAATTTGACTATATATCACGCAGTTGCGAGTTTCTATCTCAGAATTGTGACTATATATCACGCAGTTGCGAGTTTCTATCTCAGAATTGTGACTTTATATCACGCATTGTTAGTTGCGTAGTTTCTATCTCAGAATTGTGACTTTATATCACGCAGTTGCGAGTTTCTATCTCAGAATTGTGACTATCACGCAGTTGCGAGTTTCTATCTCAGAATTGTGACTTTACATCAGCAGTTGCGAAGTTTCTATCTCAGAATTGTGACATCATGCAGTTGCGAGTTTCTATCTCAGAATTGTGACTTTACATCATGCAGTTGCGAGTTTCTATCTCAGAATTGTGACTATCATCACGCAGTTGCGAAGTTTCTATCTCAGAATTGTGACTATATCACGCAGTTGCGAGTTTCTATCTCAGAATTGTGACTTTATATCACGCAGTTGCGAGTTTCTATCTCAGAATTGTGACTTTATATTATATCACGCAGTTGCGAGTTTCTATCTCAGAATTGTGACTTTATATCACGTGAGTTGCGAGTTTCTATCTCAGAATTGTGACTTTATATCACGCAGTTGCGTAGTTTATATCTCAGAATTGTGACTTTATATCACGCAGTTGCGAGTTAGTTTATATCTCAGAATTGTGTTTTGAAGAGTTTATATCTCAGAATTGTGACTTTATATCACGTAGTGAGTTTATATCTCTCAGAATTGTGACTTTATATCACGCGAATTGTGTAGTTTATATCTCAGAACGCAGTTATCTCAGAATTGTGTTTATATCTCAGAATAGTTTCTATCTCAGATTGTATATATCACGCAGTTGCGAGTTTCTATCTCAGAATTGTGACTTTATATCACGCAGTTGCGAGTTTCTATCTCAGAATTGTGACTTTATATCACGCAGTTGCGAGTTTATATCTCAGAATTGTGACTTTATATCAGTTTTGTGAGTTTATATCGATAGAAATTGTGAGTTTATGTCACGCAGTTGGCGAGTTTATATCTCAGAATTGTGACTTAATATCACGCAGTTTATATCTCAGTTGCGAGTTTATATCTCAGAATTGTGACTTTATATCACGCAGTTGCGAGTTTATATCTCAGAATTGTGACTTTATATCACGCAGTTGCGAGTTTATATCTCAGATTTGTGACTTTATATCACGCAGTTGCGAGTTTCTATCTCAGAATTGTGACTATATCACGCAGTTGCGAGTTTCTATCTCAGAATTGTGACTATATATCACGAGTTGTGAGTTTCTATCTCAGAATTGTGACTTTTATATCACGCAGTTGTGAAGTTTCTATCTCAGAATTGTGACTTTATATCACGCAGTTAAGTAGTTTCTATCTCAGAATTGTGACTATATATATCACGTTGCGAGTTTCTATCTCAGAATTGTGACTATCACGCAGTTGCGTAGTTTCTATCTCAGAATTGTGACTTCACATCATGCAGTTGCGAAGTAGTTTCTATCTCAGAATTGTGACTATCATGCAGTTAAGTGCAGTTTCTATCTCAGAATTGTGACTATCGCAGTTATGCAGTTTCTATCTCAGAATTGTGACAGTTGCGAAGTTTCTATCTCAGAATTGTGACTATATCACGCGTAGTTATCTCAGAGTTTATATCTTAGAAGTTGTGACTTTATATCACGCAAAGTTGCGAGTTTCTATCTCAGAATTGTGACTTTATATCACGCAGAAGTTAAGTAGTTTCTATCTCAGAATTGTGACTATATATCAGTTGCGAGTTTCTATCTCAGAAGTTGCGTAGTTTCTATCTCAGAATTGTGACTATGTCACGCAGTTGCGAGTTTCTATCTCAGAATTGTGACTTTATATCACGCAGTTGCGAGTTTATATCTCAGAATTGTGCCTTTATATCACGCAGTTGCGAGTTTATATCTCAGAATTGTGACTATGTCACGCAGTTGGCGAGTTTATATCTCAGAATTGTGACTTTATATCACGCAGTTGCGAGTTTATATCTCAGAATTGTGACTTTATATCACGCAATTGCGAGTTTATATCTCAGATTTGTGACTTTATATCACGCAGTTGCGAGTTTCTATCTCAGAATTGTGACTGTATCACGCAGTTGCGAGTTTCTATCTCAGAATTGTGACTATATATCACGCAGTTGCGAGTTTCTATCTCAGAATTGTGACTTTATATCACGCAGTTGCGAGTTTCTATCTCAGAATTGTGACTATATCACGCAGTTGCGAGTTATATCTCAGTTGCGAGTTTCTATCGAGTTTCTCGATAGAATTGTGACTATGTCACGCAGTTGGCGAGTTTATATCTCAGAATTGTGACTTAATATCACGCAGTTGCGAGTTTATATCTCAGAATTGTGACTTTATATCACGCAATTGCGAGTTTATATCTCAGATTTGTGACTTTATATCACGCAGTTGTTAAGTAGTTTCTATCTCAGAATTGTGACTGTATCACGAGTTGCGAGTTTCTATCTCAGAATTGTGACTATATATCACGCAGTTGCGAGTTTCTATCTCAGAATTGTGACTTTATATCACGTTGTTGCGAGTTTCTATCTCAGAATTGTGACTATATCACGTTAAAGGTGCGAAGTTATATCTCAGTTGCGAGTTTCTATCGAGTTTCTCGATAGAATTGTGACTATGTCACGCAGTTGGCGAGTTTATATCTCAGAATTGTGACTTAATATCACGCAGTTGCGAGTTTATATCTCAGAATTGTGACTTTATATCACGCAGTTGCAGTTTATATCTCAGAATTGTGACTTTATATCACGCAGTTTATCTCAG
This sequence comes from Paracanthobrama guichenoti, assembly GCA_018749465.1. Classification (NCBI taxonomy): domain Eukaryota; kingdom Metazoa; phylum Chordata; class Actinopteri; order Cypriniformes; family Gobionidae; genus Paracanthobrama; species Paracanthobrama guichenoti. The sequence continues at coordinate 10,854,161 of CM031947.1, read as the reverse complement.
AAGTTTATATCTCACAATTGTGACTTTATATCACGCAGTTTGCGAGTTTATATCTCACAATTGTGATTGTGACTTTATATCACGCAGTTGCGAAGTTTCTATCTCAGAATCGTGACTTTATATCACGCGAGTTGCGAAGTTTCTATCTCAGAATTGTGACTATATCACGCAGTTGCGAGTTTATATCTCACAATTGTGACTATCACGCAGTTGCGTAGTTTATATCTCAGAATTGTGACTATATCACGCAGTTGCGAGTTTATATCTCAGAAATTGTGACTATATCACGCAGTTGCGAGTTTATATCTCAGAAATTGTGACTATATCACGCAGTTGCGAGTTTATATCTCAGAATTGTGACTTTATATCACGAAAGTTAAGTAGTTTCTATTTCAGAATTGTGACTTTATATCACGCAGTTGCGAGTTTATATCTCAGAATTGTGACTTTATATCACGCAGTTGCGTAGTTTCTATCTCAGAATTGTGACTTTATATATCACGCAGTTGAAGTTTATATCTCAGAATTGTGACTATATTATGCAGTTGCGAGTTTATATCTCAGAATTGTGACTTTATATCACGCAGTTGCGAGTTTATATCTCAGAATTGTGACTATATTATGCAGTTGCGAGTTTATATCTCACAATTGTGACTTTATATCACGCAGTTGTAGTTTCTATCTCAGAATCATGACTTTATATCACGCAGTTAAGTAGTTTCTATCTCAGAATTGTGACTTTATATCACGCAGTTGCGAAGTTTATATCTCAGAATTGTGACTATATTATGCAGTTATGAGTTTATATCTCACAATTGTGACTTTATATCACGCAGTTAAGTAGTTTCTATCTCAGAATTGTGACTTTATATCACGTTAAGTAGTTTATAAGTTGCGTAGTTTATATCTCAGAATTGTGACTATATTATGCAGTTATCTCAGAGTTTATATCTCAGAATTGTGACTATATTATGCAGTTGCGAGTTTATATCTCAGAATTGTGACTTTATATCACGCAGTTGTGAGAAAAAAGTCAGAATTCTGAGATAAAAAGTTGCAATTACTCTTTTTATTCTTATTTAGTGGCGGAAACGGGCTTCCATAGAACCATACAGGATATTTTTATATCACGATGAACTTTTAAATATCAAAGGCTCAAGGGAAAGATGGGAATTGATTTCTCAATTCATCACCCTTTTAATATAATTTAAATAAATAAATGTTAGTACTGATATTATTCATCAGGGCTGCCTCTGAAATCGCATACTTCCTTATAGTAGGCTAAAAACATTAGGCCTATGTGACAAAAGAAGTATGTCCAAATTCACAGTACTCATAAAAGAGTAGGCAAAAAGTACCCGGATGACCTACTTCTTCCGGCGAGATTCTGCAGTGTGCATGGACACTTCACTATCCCATGCCCATGGAAGAGGATGTGTGAATGGCAGTGAAGCAACGTAACATAGGTCATATGTTAATGACAACATGGCAAATGTTGTACGTCCAGATTACATTCATACTACACACATTCATACTAAATATAATGTATGTTTTTAGCATACATTTTAGTAATGTATGTTGGAACTAATAACATTTGTAAAATCAGAACCAAAACTAAAATCTGAACTAACTTGCTAGGCCAGGCATTATAAATGCAGACAGCTGGTAAAACAAAATAAAGTTGTATACTGTAGATTTAACGTCGCAAAATTTTATTTAGATTTAGCTGTCTTAACACACTGATATTAGTCTGTTTTGCAGCCTCCTTTTCATCAAAACACTAAACTGAAGCAGCTATCCTGCTGAGAGCAGAGGCATGCTGAAATGCCCCTGGAGTAACTTTTTGCTTTGATTGAGTGCCTTATTCAGAGAGCAGAGAGCATCAACAACACTTCCCTGATCATTCTTGGGTGCCTACCAAAGAGTTAGCATGAAAGAGACTAATATTGTGACCTTCCCTTCAACATTACTGAGACCTGATGCACATTCTTCTGCATAAATGCACCACTAAAGCATTCCGAATCTGGAGGTCTGACACATTAAAGTAATAGTTCACCCATAAAATTTAAATTCTGTCATCATTTATTCACACTCATGTCATTCCAAATCCATTTGACTTTCTTCCATGGAACACAAAAGATGATGTTTTAAAGAATGTTCACACTGCTCTTTTTCATTTAATGAAAGCATAGTCTCCAGGCTCTAAGCAACAAAAAGAAAAGAAAAGCATCCAGGTTGTAGCTTGTGATGATGCACCAAGCTTGTATTTGTGTTACAAATAGATTGTAAGTAATACCTGGATTATATGAAGTAAATGACAACAATTTAATTACTTTAAAGTCAAGGTAAGTGTTTGCAACTTAAATGTAAAGTCTTAACCAGCATAATCTTCACAAACAAACTGCAGCACCAAACGTTTTTTTCTCAAAAAGTTGTGTGCGTGCGCGCTGCGTGTGTGTGTGTGTGTGTGTGTGTTCCAGGTAAAATGACCGCACAAAGCACAAAGATGGTAGACATTCTTGTCCTTGTGGGGTCAAGTTTGGTCCCCATGAAGAAAACTTATAGCTTATAAAGCTTATAAATCAGACTAAATTATGTATTTTTTTATTTATTCATTTTATGCAAAAGGTTTTCTGTGATGGGTTGCTTTAGGGGTAGGTTTAGTGTATAGAATATAGTTTGTACAGTATAAAAACCATAGGTCTATGGAAAGTCCCCAAACACAATGTGTGTGTGTGTGTGTGTGTGTGTGTGTGTGTGTGTGTGTGTGTGTGTGTGTGTGTGTGTGTGTGTGTGTGTGTGTGTGTGTGTGTGTGTGTGTGTGTGTGTGTGTGTGATAATTCTGACTGAAGGCCTCTTGGGAATAATGCTGAGTGAAAGCTAAAGGAGCAGTGGCACTCGGGTTTGACACATATACTCTGTGACATCTTACAAGGATAGTGGTCTAAGCCACTGCCTGAGTGAAAATCAAGAGCTCACTGACACTGACAGCAGGAACTGTGGCAGACCGATTAAACATTTGCAGTCCAGAATAATATTATTTTATATGCCTTTGGAATAAACCGAGGTCAACGGATTAGTCAATGATGCTTAAACCTCATGCTCTGTTTGAGGCCTGAAAGGCCCCAATGCATTTTAATAGTTCACAAGACATTGCCATTGAAGATACCAGGTTACTCCTAATCTTATAAGAACTTATGAACAAATGTTTAAAAATTCTTACTGAAAAAGGTTACATTTCTGGATACCTAATCCAAAAATTAAAATGCTGTCATCATTTACTCACCCTCATGTTGTTCTTCAACCTTCCTTTCTTCCTTCCTTCGAACACAAAATTTGATATGTGGTTGTATGGTTGTTGTTGTTTTTTTGTTTTGTTTTTTTAAACAAAAGGGTTCCAAACATTGGACCTCTTTTACTTTAATTCTATGGACAAGAACAGTTCAAAATATATTCTTCTGTGCTCTGTAGGACAAAGAAAGTCATACAGGTTTGGAAAAACATGAGAGTGAGTAATTATGACATTACTTTAAATTTGTAGGGTCTCGGGTGGTCTCATGTTAACTAAAAATAGTAAAACTAAACAATTAAAATATATTTGTATTAATTGAAATAAATCTGAAACTAAATAAAATTGAAATGTTGCCTTGGCAACTAACTTTAAATTTTAAGATGAATTAAAATTACTAACTGAAATAAAACAAACTAAAACTAAAATTAAATTAAATTAAGACCATTTAGAATGTTTTTTTAAATGTCTTAACTTACAGAAGCACAATAAAATAATTTATAATAATTAAACTTAAAAAAATTAAAGCTAATAATAATAATAATAATAATAATAAACTATGATAGTACATAAATAATAATACTAACACTTTCAGGGACTCCATATTTAAATATATTCAATGCATTGTCACATGTTAAGATTGTATATCTGTTTGGATTTGTTTAGTATTTTCTGCAATGTGTATTTTTATACTGGGGTCAAATTAAGACAAAGTCAATATCAACAGAACATGCAGTTTAAAACAGGAGAAAAATCACAATGATCTTATTAATTTATCCCATTTTTTTTTTTTTTTTTTTTATTCTAAGACTAACCTGATATGAAATAATTGAACCTGACAGCCAGTGACAATGAGGAGAGTTCAGGGTTTGATGGGATCTTGAGTGATGTGTGCCATTCAAATTCACCAGTCAGTGAGGGAGACAGAGAGAAAGAAGAAGAAAGACAGAAAGAGAGAGATAGGTTAAAAAAGAGGCGAGAGGGAACCTTAGGACCTTGAAGGAGATGTCAGTTGAGGGCTCGAGTCGGTCTTGCGCCTGGTTGAATAGCGGTCAGCCCCTCTGCACGCTTCTCTTCCCTGAAAGCATGACATTGCCAAAGGGGGAAAAAACACCATTTTATCATTCTGTGCCATTCACACCCTCTCTTTCCCTGTCAAACATGCCATATGTCCCCATCTCAGGGTGTCCTGCCGGCTTATCGAGTGTGACAGGGCCATTCTCACACTGCTCCCAATCACACTCTGTCTCCGGCGGGTAGAATCCTGCTCTGGCAGTGCCGTGCAGTGATGGACTGTCAGGGAGAGGGCAGTGACTTCCACAGGGTCGCACCCCAGATATCCAGAGAGTCCAAAGACTACAGAGGATGCAATAGATGAGAGGGAGTTGTGCCTTAGAGTAAAGGTGAGGCTGTGATTATCATGTGGCCCAAAGAGCAGACTCGTCATTGGAGGTGAATTACACCAAACGGTTTCAGTGAGACAGACCCTGCATCCCAATTCACATATTATGCATTTTATACAGTACATTAACATAATAAAGGGGCCCTTGATTATGATTTCACTTTTTTAACTTTAGTAATGTTGCTGTTTGAGCATAAACAACATCTGCAAAGCTATAAGATGCTCAAAGTTCAATGCAAAGGGAGATATTTTCTTTTACAGAAATCCCTTTTTAAGGACTACAACAAACGGCTGGTAGGGACTATGAGCTTATTCACGGGTTGGTGACATCAACACAAACATTAACATTTTCATAAAATGCCATGGGAACACACAACAAAGGGGGTGAGGCCATGTTGGGCTGCTTTAGAGAACAGGAAGAGTTGTTGTAATAGAGTACATTTGGGAGTCTGCTCAAGCTGTCCCATCCGTCTTTTCACATTTATTGCAGTACAGTACGTAACACGAATTCAACAGCATGTCATAAAAGCAAGATGACAGCATAAGTTATAACCATAATTAAACTAAACTATACATATTCTATACTGTTCTGTCTTCATGCAGCATATATTCTTGAAGATACTTAACTCCACATCAGCTCCATAAATTCATCAACTAACCACTCAGAAACGTCCTGATACACTCTACATGTTGTCACTTCTTCTTAAGTCTCTCCATCATTGTCCAACTCTGGTTTAAACATAAAAGGCTGAACAGTTTCTGACCTTTTCAGTCCGTGTCTGTGTGAAGTAATCGGAGCTGCTAACAGAGCCCTTGAAGCTCCGCCCTTTTCTTGAAAGGGGGCAGGGAGCAGCAGCTCATTTGCATTTAAATGGACAAACACAAAAACTGCACTTTTTGCTCACCCTGAAAAAGTGTCAATTTTAACATGCTAAAAAATTATCTGTGGGGTATTTTGAGCTACAACTTCACATACACACTTTGGGGACATCAGAGACGTATTTTACATCTTGTAAAGGGGGTATAATAGGACCCCTTTAAAAAAGAGTTTTTCCCAAATCACAATACACCTAAAATAGTACTACAAAGGCGCCTGTTTATACGTTTTCCCTTGCATCTGAGCATGGTTTTTAAAGCAAATACAGCAGCTCACAATAGCTAACATTCTTTGATCAGATACATTTAAACTGCAGTAATTTTTATTGATGTTAGTAATGCCTTTAGCTAGATGCTAACACATACATGAAAATGCAAAAATAAGTTAAGAGGATCTGTAGTATATAGGGGAGAGCGGGGCATAACACTTTTTGACTTTCTCAGTTTGTGTAAATCCAGTATTTTACACGTCTAGTACAATGATGTGGTTTTGTTTTATTAATACAGTGTATAGTTGTTTCTTGATTTACCCCAAAAGAATGGAAGTGAAATGTGACAACATACATGTACATTGTAACATGACCAAATGACAGCTTAAAATGTTATCTGATCTAATAAAAAAACAAAAAAACAAGACCAATTGAAATATTGTCAATAAAATACAATTATAAACGTTTTCATATAAAACACACCATAAACCATAGCTTTACAGCATAGTTCAAACCAATAATAATAATTAATTTCTGAACATTGACTCAGTCTTTATGACTCTAGTCTTCTGGTTTCTCAATAGAATTCATAAAAGTATAGAATAGAATAGCGTAGTTCTAACTCTTTGTAACGCAGTGTGACAACATGCCCAACCTGCACAACTGGGATTTAAACACGGCTAGTGTCTGGTTAGATCAGCATTAAAGAACATCTCAACTGTTAAATAACACATGTAAGATTAAAATAATTAACAAAAAAATAGAGATGAAAAATTAACTTAACATGGTTCCTCTTATGTTGTGACATCTAAACACTTTTAACACTGTGCATGATTTGTAAACTAGTTCATTTCCACATTTGGGTCACATAACCAGCTCCATATTTATGGCTTTTCTGACATAGTAAACTTGCTCGATAGCCCACCTGACACAGAACAACACTTCCCATGAAACACGAAAAATCTAATTTTTTATCTCACATTTGCTATAGTTAACACTATCGGTTAAGTTTAGGGTAGGGTTAAGTGTAGGTGACACATTACTTCAAATGCAAGAGCATTAACCTTTTAGCGACACTCACCACACATTTAATTTCCAAACTGCCACATTAAAGTACAACAACCGACAGATTCACGTTAATCTATTTTGCAGAAAACTGAACACGCTTTTAGCACTGCTCACTGGACATCTCACTTTAAAAGTGTAGTGGGACGTACAAGAAGCAAAGTAATATCATTTTGCAGAAATGTCACCAAAGGAATGTTTTAAGCCTGGGTTGACTTTAAGGCATTATAATTTACTTTGACATCACCAGAAAAGTACATACTTTCAACAGGTAATTATAGGAACTAGCCACCAAGGCAGTCCCCTGAGAACTAAATTTTCCTCTATAGGCCCATTTTCCTGGTTGCACTCGTACCGCCAGTATAGGAACTCTGAAGTGACGTAGGCCAGCCAACAGCACAGCGTCATTTAAGCGCAGCATTGTGACAACGGAAATGGAATGTAGATACAAGTCATGTGATTGAAAGAGCAAAAAGGAGGGCTAATCTCCTACGGCAACTTCCACTGCTACAAATACAAATACCGCAGACAAAGGCGACAGGTTAATGCCGTTAATATAGCCTAAGCTTTCTGTATATTTATGTCTTATTGCTGTTTTCCTTGTTCATAGAGTTAGTTTGTCAAGTAAGTATATGTAAATTGTGTGTTTACATGCTTTTTTTAAAATGGTGGGTGTCGGTGTCTCGTATGGTGTTCAACATACACTTATGTCACTGGTAGTTTGTATTGTGTTCGGTTAGACCCTACTAAGTCAGAAGTAGGAGCTAATTCAGTCCTCCCAAAAGGCATTCTAGAACTAAAATTGTTTCCTGTTTCTGTGGTGCGAAAAAATAAAAAGTAAACCAAAAAGTAGATGAACTATGAAAACGCTCCTCTGGTGCGAAAGCCTTTATGTGAACTGGGACAGAGTCAGAGTTCCTTCAGACCCAAAATATATGCAACGCAGGCATGTGAACACAGATACTTCTAGCTACGCAAGCTTGATTTCATATGCTGTGGCTTTCCAGAATGTGTCTGTTTGCAATTTAACTGCAGCATCTCATACAAAAACTCAATTTACAGGCAAAATGTATTATTATTAATAATTCCAATAGTGTCCCGTAATAAGGGGGCTAGATAAAGTGAGTATTTTTAGCTGGTCATGTGATTTCAACATGAAAAGACCACACTGAGTGAGTGTACAACATTTTAAACATATTTGTCAAAAATCATATTGATTTCTTTTGTTTTGAAGTGTAAAAAAACTACACGCTCCTTCAAAAGTCCGTATTGTGCTGTGCTAGGTTTCAGTTCTTGTGCGGCTCACTGCGCGTCACTCATATTGTGACACATTGCATTAAGAAACGTTCTTAAATCCACTTGAAAGCTCAGTGGAACATTTTTTCTCATTACAGAATATCACTGTCATGTCACAGCACCTTTCCTCCTGACAGCAATTGAAGTCCAAGGTGACTCGGAGCATTTAACACCTCAAGCATTAATATAGATGAATGCACCCAACGGCGAGCAGGTCAAATGGCTGCTGGGGAGACGGAGGCAGTACAGCTCACCTGGGATGGATGGCGGAGGCCAGGTTACGGCTTTGTTTCCCCGCTCATTCCCGCACCTTCTGTTTCATGCCAGGCGTAGGGAGAGGTCACTCTTCTCAAGTATTTGACGGGGAAATGAGCCTCACGTATATGCAGATGACTGTGCCTCCTGATGACTAATGTGTGCTGATTGCTCAACAGCACTAGAACTCTGGGAAACAGCGCAGGACACGGCGAGCTCTGCAGATGCCTGGATGCTCAACAAGTGAGTAATCAAGAGGAAAGAGGACAAGAAATTAGAGACATTCCTCTGCTGATGATGTGCATGGAGGCAGAAATCAGGAGCCGAGAAAGAGAGAGCGAGAGAGGGACCTAAATTACCTGTAACTAGCATCTCAAATGCAAGCCAATGCAAAACCTAAAGTCTCTACATCCTTAAGAACATCTCACAGAACGTTTTTCCCTCTTAAAACATATCTGTAAAATGATTGCTAATCTATGCAAAAAAGCAATCAGCAGCTCATGCATAATGCATGAGCACGAGAGACCAATTTTAAAACGCTTTCAGATTATTAGATATTATCAGGAATTCTGCAGATGAAATCTGAACACTCCTACCTGCACAGCTCTAATTACAGCAGCCGAGTGGGCAGACAGGAAGGCGAAGCACCAGCGTGGTCAGGGCACACCGCAGGTCATTTGCACACATAATTTAAAGCCAAGGTGACCGCAGGACAAATCCAAGCTCCAGGTCCGAGTCATAATAGATGGAGAATGAAACCACAGAATTAGCATGCATATCTCCACTGGTGAAACTGATAGCAGGAGATGAAATGGTTCAATCACTCTAAGTATCATGGATGATTTCTCATACATCAAGATGGTATAGCTTCAATTTTAATTTATTCAAATGCAGATCAAATCGGTTGATCTCCATGAGATGGGATTGGACTTGGCACGGATGCCTAGTGCTTGTTTCAATTTTTATTTAAATGCGCCCCCGAAATCAGAGCGGGATGTTATATTCTCCATTAAGCGCCCAAGCAATTGCATTTGCATTGGATTAAATTATGCTTATCTCTGCGGACAGAGGATGCTGTCTTATCAAATGAACATCTGCATTTTAAAAGGAGAGAGAGAATTGAGCGGAATGTCGGATGACGGATTTAACTAAACTCTAATTAATTTCCGACATGCGGCCGTGTCCGGTCCATCCACAAAGGCTGCATTTAGACACCTGAAAATCCACCGTGCAATCAGCTGTCATTCACAGTGAAGTTATGAAAGCTCAGGAAATTCGGTTTGACATTGCAATGAGTGCGAGTTATTTTGTGAATTAGCCAATGTGGATAAAAGCAGGACCCTCAAACTCCGTTCCAAAACCTTTTAACAACACAAAGGTTCAAAAGGTAGGACAATTAATTATGCTGTCTCCAAAAATACCTTGTATTGGACAAATACTAAGAAATAAATGCATGTGTCGATGTATAAAGAAAGCAACCCCAGAATGCATTGATGAGCAAATTCGGATGAGACCTAAGAAATGTTAATTATAAACAAACTTTCTTTCAATATTTGGATTAATAAAAATTATTGTAAAAAATTGCTTGGTGTCATTAAAAATGTATTACTTTATGAAATATTTAAGTGTGCTATGTATTATTTGCATAGTATCACAGCACTAGCATTGCAACATACTATAAATCAATAGAAATCAATTGTGAGGAGTATTATAGAATGCAACTTTTCCCATTCATGTTTACCATATGGATTTTTAAAAAGCCTTCATAAAAGATTTGATCCAAACCAACCAGCTACAGGGTAAATCACAACATTACAAAAGCTGTTGAAAGTAGATCGGACCGAGTACCATAAACCACATTTGTAGCCAATCAGCAGTAAGGGGCATATACACTCATGATGGGGTAGGAGAGAAAGTGAGCAAGAGGTAGATTTGAAGAAAGACTGTAGAAAGAGAGATGGCTGAAAGACATTACAAAAGAGAAAATGTCAGAAGAATATCACTGGAAAAAGAAGGGTTATGATCAGGCAAGGGCTTTAGGACCTGTGTTAATATTAGTAAAGCTTTCCAGTGCTGGAGCGACCTAAGCAGGAAGGCCTGAAAACAGACGCAGAGGTTGTGTTGTTTCTGCTCCCTACAGTATGTGAGTAACATTGGTTTTGCTATGTTTCACACAAGCAAGATATGTTGTTGTTGTAATATTAGCTATAGTAACAGGACAGTTTTGAGTGTCATTGTTTGTCTGGAGCTGGTGTGCTGCTGGTAGCTAGCAACCAAGACTTTCTTATACTCTTGTGTACTGTATGTTCATTTTTTTCTTCTTCCTTTGCTTTATTTTTCATGAAACATTATTTTGCTCCACTTCAGGTATGATAAAAAGACATCCACTCTTGCATTGCGTGGTCATGCATTTTGGGGACGGAGCAATGAAGGGAGAGGTGTGTGTGTTTGGGTTAATTTCAAATATCGAGTGTTTCATCACCTACCGAACCTTTAACTGCGTTAATGAGGGAAATAACTACAATCCAATGAAGCGTTGCAAATGACATAGTTGAATTAAAAACGACAGAAATACAATACTATTGATTTAAAGATATTGATTGGGTATATGTGTATGCATATACTGTACATACACACATGTATTTTGAGAGCAAAGAGAGACTGACCCTACCACATCATTTGCAGTGTTTCATGGGAGTGACGGGTGCTAAAGAGTTCTTTTGACTGTTGGACATTTCTTTGCAGGATCATCAGTAATTATTTTACCTGCAAGTCCACTTTTAAATAATACGTTGAAATAATGTGGACTAACGGCTTCAACGAAAACCTTGTAGCTTACAATAGCTCTGCCTTAGAGGTTTATGCTATTGTTAAAAATCAATTCCCCTACGGAGAAAATGAATGAGAAATGTACTGCTGCCTGAGTTGCTGCCTTTGTAGAGCGTTCCAAATCAGTCACATATAAAGTTTCATTTCACCTAGGATCCTGCCTGTGCAGGGCACTCAGTTTTTGGAATAGAGCTTCAGAAAGCGACAAAATCTCTTCATGTTTCTGTAAACGTTCTTTACTGTGTGTGTGTGTGGCACTGGTAAACCCTATGTAATGAGGACAAAATGTCCACACAAGGATGGCAATATCCAAAATCCTTGTCTTTGTAGGGACATTTTTTGGTCCCTATGAGAAAAACAGCTTATAAATCATACTAAGTGATGTTTTTAAAAAAAAAAAAAAAAAACATGTAAAAATGCAGTTTTCTGTGATGGGTAAGTTTAGGGGGATAGAATATATGGTTTATACAGTATAAAAATCATTATGTCTATGGAATGTCCCCATAAAACATGAAACCGTGTGCGTGCATGTGTGTTTAGAGCAGGTAAAGGTGCCCTTCCCCGACACCCTCCACTCTAAACTGCTTCGATTTGCTCTGAGAGATTTTCTGAGGAGAGTCTGACAAGCTTCATGCTCTGAGCGTTAGCCAAGCAGAGATGAGCACTGCTACAAAAATCAATGAAGCTCTTCAAAACCTACAGTACAACAAAAGCATTACTCTGCAATTAGATCTGTAGACTTGAGCACCCAAACACTACACTTAGTACAGTTCAGATATTTTATATTGTAAAATCAATATGGTATATATACAGTAACACTGGCATAATAAAGAATGTTATGCTATTTCTCTGCTATAAAAAGGTCTGTGGTGGTGGGAGTCTCAGATGGAAAAATCATGGTAGTCTGGTAGTATCATGGTATTCTTGATATACCATTTTATGGTACATATAATAGGTTATGATGACACAAAGATATTTGTATATTTTTAATTCCAGTTTATGCATTGGACTCAGATTCCATGATGGTCTGTGGTGTTTGATGTGTATATTGTTTCCTGCATGTATTTGTCCTGTTTTTATGTATTTTTGTTTATTACTTGTAAAGCGCTATATAAATTTAACTTACTATTATTATTACTACACCATGTTTTCATAGACTTAATGAAAAATCTAAATTGTTTATTAAAACTGGCAGTCTTAAATTAATGATGCCATGTATGTGTGCAAGTATTTGAATAAAATTAAATGCATAATAAATAATTAAAAGAATTATCAAAATGCTATTTAAAATAGTATTCCCCACTTGTATAATGTTTGATTACCATTTCATATTATATTATATTATATTATATACTATGGTATTTTCATGGTACTACAAAGAATACCATGGAATTATGATTTAATAAAATGGTACATTATTGTTTGTGAAACAGGAACTTCAAGCGCTATTAACATACCACACAGAATCATTTATCACTGAACTGATATGCTTTCACTGAGACTGTGAATACCAATGATATTGGATCAAAAGTGATCATTAATCAAGACAGAACCTTAAGTAAATTCATCAACCTGAAGTGTCTATAAGACGCTGCAGTCTTCTGTTCTCACGGATTCATCCCACCTATTCAAGCGCTCACACAAGGACTTCTTTTCTCTCTCCTACACACACAAATGCTTCAGCCTCTCGACATGTGCAGGTCTGTGCCAGATTCTTCTGCAGCCGACATCCTTAATGGGGTCAGCTGACCTCTGCTCTCACTTCTCACCAGGGCCAGGCAGAAGGGGAATGCCTTTCTCCACTCTGAAAGACACACAAACTCCCATACATACTCTCATTTTACACCACCTTGACCCTGACCCTTGCAGCATCTTCTCAAGAAGAGCAGAGAAAAGAGCCCTGCTCAGCTGCAGAGCCACAAGCTCTTGAAGAAGGTGAGGAGGTCACAGGTCGTCACAGGTGGGCAAGACGAAAGCCTTCTCGCGAATTGGAATTGCACCAAGCTTTACCCATGAAATATCACTAGTCTCAATTTTGCTAAAGTTGCTAGGTTTAAAAATCAATAAGTCTAATGAACTAGAGAGAATGGGAGATGAAAAGCAAAGGAACGAGAAAAAATGGCAGGCAAGAGGAAATGGGAAGGAAGGGGAATTACAGAACAGGAAAAAGGAATGATGAAAAGGATAGGAAAAAAGGAAATGGAAAGGAAAGGAATAGAATATAAAGAAAAGGAGGAGGAAATGAGAAACATGAAAATGAAATGTGGAAATAACAGGACAAGAAAAGGAAGAGGAGAGGAAAGAGAACAAAGAAAAGGAAAACTACAGAACATGAATTTGGAAAGGGGAAAGGAGAGGGAAAAAGAAAATGATAAAACATGAAAAGGAAAAGGGGAAACTGCGCCTGGTGTGCCGACTGTTAAAAGAGGGCCCATTGCCTTCACTGGACGCAAGCAGTGCGACGCGACTAAAAAACATGACAGGAAAAAGGAGGAGAGGAAAAGGTCAGAAAAGGAAATGGAATGAGTAAAATAACAGAACAGGATAAAGGAGAGGAAAAAAGTAATGGCAAAACAAAAAGGAAATGTGGAAGTAACAGGAAAAGGAGGAGAGGAAAGAGAAAACAGAAAAGAAAGAAATTACAGAACATGAAAAGGGAAAGATGAAAAGGGCAAGACAATGGACACAGAAAGGAAAGAATGTGGAAGGGAGAGGAAATGAGGGGGAAAAGGAGGAGAGGGAAAAAAGAAAATGATAAAACATGAAAAGGAAAGGGGGAAACAGCATGACAGGAAAAAAGTAAATGGAAAGAGTAGAAATAACAGGACAGGAAAAACTAATGGAAAAAGAAAGGGAAGGCAAAAATGTTAGAAGGATAAAAAGAAAAGAGGAAAAGGACAGTAAACAGGAAAGGGAAAGACAAAAATCAAGAAAAGGAAGTGTGAAGCAAGGATGTAAATGACAGGACAGGGAAAAAAAAGAAGACAGGATAGATAACAAGGAAAGCGGAAAGAGGGGTGATGAACGTTACTTTCCCAGTAAAAATGGAATCGAAGGTAAAGCCTGTGGAGAAGATTGAAAAATACTGACACTCACAGAGCTGGTCAGATGCTGATTTTTATCCGTGCAACTCTCACAAAGAGGACATGCTGCCAGCGTACTCTTCTGCTATGATCTGTTTACAAGAGCGGCACAGACAAACTCAGAGTTCATATCTATCACGCGCAGTGTCACATCCCTGCAGAGTACGAGTCAAAAAGCAGCACACAATGCTCACATGCACAGAGAAATGTCCTCACATTTACTCCCGTCACTGTTGAACTTTGGTTAAACGAACACATGAAAAAGGAAATCATTTCAGCTGACATTTCTTTATGCAACGCAACATGCAAGAGAGACCAACAGAATAAAGCGGGGCTGGGTTGAGTCCTGAATACTTGTTTTTATTACATTTCAATGGCCCTGCCGTTCCTCTCCATCCTTGACCCCTTTTCTTGGCTGCCTCTGTTATCTGAAATAATGTCAGGCCATCCTTAGAATCTATTCATCAGTGCAGAAAGAAGCTGCCGCTGACATTGATAAAAAATACCATCTGTGCCTTGCAGGGAGGAGAGACAGAGAGGTACGGCTCACCCCTCCTCCTCCTCATTGCTCTTCATCAATGCAATTTAAATTGAAGAGCTCAGTGGTAATTAAATTCAAGCTGGGGTTACGGTGGGGGCCGAAGACATGGATTTGACACAACAGAGAATGCGCAGAGAGGACGCCACACAGAGGGTCAAGGTTCACGAAAGGCAGCCTCAGCCAGCCAGTTCCCATTCATTCATACAACCTGTCTGCCTATGCCACACAAAAGCCTTCTGACATTTAAAGAAATGAATAAAAACAACAGAGATAGGGAAAGCAAGAAGAAAAATAAAATCAATTATTCCAGACTTTTTTATTCCCTCCACAAACTGACCTTTTCGCTCTAACATTCTCTGCCAGTTGTTTGTTGGACAGACTTCAAAACTGCCAATAGTGTTTAACTCATAGCTGGCCCTATCAAGGGCTCTCATGTCCGAGAGCAGGAGAGAAGGAAAGAGGAAAAGTCGATAACGATTTGGGGGATCCAATTTTGCGAAAATTGTTTGTCAGCACAAACACAAGGCACATGACTAGCAGCAGGTCATGAGGATTTCGGTGGCGGGGGGCGGTCCTGGGCCCCCTCTCTTCTGGTTAAAGCCAGCTTTACTCATTCATCTGTTCCCCCTCGAACGGCCGATGCCGCCTTCTCCTCCCTCCGCTAATCCGGTTACCGCATTCACAGGCAGTACCCTCTCTCTTTTCATTACAGCAGATCAAAGATTGAAAAGCGATTCCTCAATCTGTCTGAGGATGAGATCCAAATTGGATCGGGCTAAAGTGGACGTGGCAGCTAGGAGAAAATGGGAAAGGAAGATGATGCAACTCATTTTTACCCTTTAAAGCTGATGGCATCAGGAAAAGCATTATTCATAGTATGAATAGGTTGGTGGCGAGTTTGTGGGTAAATGCCACACGCCATGATTGACAAGAGGACAACGGCTCACTTCTGGGGTCTGAGGTCACTTCCTCAGAGCACTGAGATGGTTCCGCTGAGTCTGATTCTTAAACTTCAAAGTACTCATGTGAAAAATCTGATTTACGCAAGTAAAAAAGTCGGTAATGCGGTAGGGTTGGTAAGATTTTCTTATATTTTGATATATTTTAAAAAGTAATTTATTGTGATAGCAAACTGAATTTTCAGCAGCTTCTGTGTCGTATGATCCTTCAGAAAATAATTTTAATATGCTGATTTGGAGCTCAAGAAACAATTCTTATCAATGTTGTAAACAGTTGTGCTGTGTAATATTTTCTCTTTTTTTCAACATTCTTTGATGAATAGAAAGTTCAAAAGAACAGCACTTATTAGTAATATACATTTTGTAACATTATAAAATGTATTTACTGTCACATTTGATCAATTTAATGCAGCCTTGCTGAATAAACTACTGAAGTGAACCGGAAGTAGCAAGTGAGTTTTCTTCAGTGCTGTGACGTATTTCCAAGTGAAACGGAATATTGAATAGAGGGCAGGGTTTTACTTCAGCGCTCCTCCTGTCCATCTCTTGCTCATAGCAGACTGACGGTTGGAGGGGAGTGGTTACGCATTTTCAAACCTAAGCCGTCAAACCGACATCATCTGAGAAGGAACGCCGTTTCCAGACCGGAAGTTACTTTTCAGACTTTGATTAAAGATTAGCGCGACAAAAAATTTTTTTTTCTGTGTATTAACTTGCACGGATTAACTTGCACGGACTAAGACCTTTAATATGTGCTAACAAAGTAAATAGGGTCAATTTTGATTTCATGAGGACTTTAAAGGGCTAGTTCGCCCAAAAAATTACTAATTTACCCTCATGTTGTTCCAAATGTCAACCAGACAGTTGACACTCAGTGGGTTGACAGACAGTCAGTGGGTGCTGAGTGTCAACTGTCTGGTTACCAACATTCTTTAAAATATCTTCTTAAGTTAAAAAAACTCATACAGATTTGGAACAAATTGAGGATGAGTAAGTAATGAAAAAAAAATGATATTATATTATAATAATAAATATATATATATATATATATATATATATATATATATATATATATATATATATATATATATATATATATATATAAATAATATAACATTTTTGGGTGAACTATCCCTAAAAAAAAAAAAAAAAAAAAAAAAAAAAAAAAAAAAAAACTGACCCAAAACGTTTGAACGGTAGAGTATAAGCAAAACACAACAAAATTAAATTTAAAAATTAAATAAAATAACACTTTTTCAACAGGCAAACGTGTATGTTGTCATTAAAAGTCACCGTTCAAACTCTTAAAGGGATAGTTCAACCAAAAATGTCCATTGAAAGTCAATGGTGTCCAATGTTATTTTATAACTCCTCTTACATGCATTATGTGGACAAAAACCGATTTCTTTTTCTGCACAAAACATATATAGTCTGAGACAAAAAAAAAAAAAAAAAAAAAAAAACTAAAACTAAAAAAATACAATCATGACAAAAGAAGAAGAAAATAAGACTTGCCCAAACTGGGGCCTGTTGCATAAACATCAGGTCTAATCGGTCTTATTTTTCGGATTCAAAGTAGGACCAATCTACGTTTTTATGTAACTTACTGAAAAGTTATGACGAGTCTTTTCAGAAAAAAAAAAAAAAAAAAAAAAAGAACTTAGATGACTTACTTGACTACTCTAAGCTGTTTATACAAGTGCCGGCCTGGTTATACGCTGCACATTACGTTGTCTCCTCACTTCCGAAATGCACCCGGATTATAAGCATGCTGACGGCTTCACATTTACAAAACTGGCAGCACTCATTTTCAAAGGTGTCTCTGACCTCCCTCGGTCTTCTCAAATTGACTTGTTCAAGCAAAAGAGGCTCTGTTCTTCAGTTTACAGGAACACATTCATCTCAGTGCAAATCCATTTCCTTTTCACTAGCTCGTTCTTGCGGGCTGAAGATAGCCCTCTTTATCTGTTCCTTACAAAACACCACTAAAATTACACCCTCTCCAGGGACTGTGGGGAAATGTGCTCTGCTGAAACTAAGTGCAGAGCGTTTATTTCATCACTGCGCTTCACAGATCAACTTGGGCTGCCTGCGTCTGGTCGACAGCCAAATGCATCCTTGCATCCACTACTTGGCTTCAAAACCGTTCCGGTGCAAAATATTCTGACAAAGAGCAAAGAACTGAAAAGTAATTACTTTGGGTTTAGTGACAATAATACAACGGCTGTACACAGTCCAAAATGCTCCAAGCTGTGCTAGTTCTGGTTGGAAATGTGATCCGTGTTGAGAAACATTTTGGCAAATAAGATAATCGTACTACATTTGCTAGGATAGGAATACACAGACAGGCCAGGAAAGGATAATCTTGTGCAGCTTTTTATGAAAAGAAATTAAATATTATTTATAAATTAATTTAATTAATATGTATGTGAAATATGTATTATTTGCATTCCATACACATTATCTAAAATCCATGTCTTACACTCTGCTGCCATCTAGTGGTACATAAAAAGATTTTGATGTGTGAAAAATAACATTCACAATGCAGAAGCACTTTGAATGTAATAATAATAATAATAATACACATATATTTCAAATAAGTATTTCTTAATTCAACAGACAATAAGCGTATGGTTTATATAATTTCCCAATTTTCAATATAACATTTCCCAAGTATTATGAACTACATTTGTCAAATCAAGATCCAGAGTAACAGCAGCGAAGAGCATTCGTGCGAATGATAACAACGAAGCATAAAGTAGAATGTTTCCTTTGTGTCTCAGTAGCGGTTGAGGATCTTCAGTATGTCCTGACTGAGTGCAGCAGAAGAGTGCTGCTGTACACCAGGAGCTCCAATACTGGTCTCCCAGCAGTCAAAGCCACAAGACTTTAACTCCTCAATGGTGCTCTGAATCACTGATGCATCCGTCTCTGCAAACAAAGAGGAAAAAAACATAATCTCCATGGCATTTAAGCTAAATTGTGTAAATGTGTAACTTAATATAAATTATAACATAATATAATAACAATATAATAATATAATTATAACAATATACAAACCCGATTCCAAAAAAGTTGGGACACTGAACAAATTGTGAATAAAAAAGGAATGCAATAATTTACAAATCTCATAAACTTATATTTTATTCACAATAGAATAGAGATAACATATCAAATGTTGAAAGTGAGACATTTTGAAATGTCACGCCAAATATTGGCTCATTTTGGATTTCATGAGAGCTACACATTCCAAAAAAGTTGGGACAGGTAGCAATAAGAGGCCAGAAAAGTTAAATGTATATATAAGGAACAGCTGGAGGACCAATTTGTAACTTATTAGGTCAATTGGCAACATGATTGGGTATAAAAAGAGCCTCTCAGAGTGGCAGTGTCTCTCAGAAGTCAAGATGGGCAGAGGATCACCAATTCCCCCAATGCTGCGGCCAAAAATACTGGAGCAATATCAGAAAGGAGTTTCTCAGAGAAAAATTGCAAAGAGCTTGAAGTTATCATCATCTACAGTGCATAATATCATCCAAAGATTCAGAGAATCTGGAACAATCTCTGTGCGTAAGGGTCAAGGCCGGAAAACCATACTGGATGCCCATGATCTTCGGGCCCTTAGACGGCACTGCATCACATACAGGAATGCTACTGTAATGGAAATCACAACATGGGCTCAGGAATACTTCCAGAAAACATTGTCAGTGAACACAATCCACCGTGCCATTCGCCGCTGCCGGCTAAAACTTTACAGGTCAAAAAAGAAGCCATATCTAAACATGACCCAGAAGCGCAGGCGTTTTCTCTGGGCCAAGGATCATTTAAAATGGACTGTGGCAAAGTGGAAAACTGTTCTGTGGTCAGACCAATCAAAATTTGAGCATGACACCATGTCATCCGGACTAAAGAGGACAAGGACAACCCAAGTTGTTCTCAGCGCTCAGTTCAGAAGCCTGCATCTCTGATGGGATGGGGTTGCATGAGTGCGTGTGGCATGGGCAGCTTACACATCTGGAAAGGCACCATCAATACTGAAAGGTATATCCAAGTTCTAGAACAACATATGCTCCCATCCAGACGTCGTCTCTTTCAGGGAAGACCTTGCATTTTCCAACATGACAATGCCAGACCACACACTGCATCAATTACAACATCATGGCTGCGTAGAAGAAGGATCCGGGTGCTGAAATGGCCAGCCTGCAGTCCAGATCTTTCACCCATAGAAAACATTTGGCGCATCATAAAGAGGAAGATGCCACAAAGAAGACCTAAGACAGTTGAGCAACTAGAAGCCTGTATTAGACAAGAATGGGACAACATTCCTATTCCTAAACTTGAGCAACTTGTCTCCTCAGTCCCCAGACATTTGCAGACTGTTATAAAAAGAAGAGGGGATGCCACACAGTGGGAAACATGGCCTTGTCCCAACTTTTTTGAGATGTGTTGATGCCATGAAATTTAAAAATCAACTTATTTTTTCCCTTAAAATGATACATTTTCTCAGTTTAAACATTTGATATGTCATCTGTGTTGTATTCTGAATAAAATATTGAAATTTGAAACTTCCACATCATTGCATTCTGTTTTTATTCACAATTTGTACAGTGTCCCAACTTTTTGGAATCGGGTTTGTAATATAATTATATTTATGTTATAATTGTAACATAAGAAATTAACATTTTCTTCAGCAAGGATGCATTAAATTGATCAAAAGTGACGGCATTGTCTAATCACAAATGTATCATGGTTTCCACAAAAATATTAAAGCAGCCCAGCTTTCAGCATAGATCGTAATAAGAAATGTTTCTTGAGCACCAAATCAGCATAGAATGATTTCTGAAGGATCATGTGACACTGAAGACTGGAGTAATGATGCTTTTTTTTTAAAAATTATAACATTTTACAATATTACTGTTTTTACTGTATTTTGATCAAATAAGTGCAGCCTTGGTGTACAGTGTGCATAAGAAACTTAACTATAAAATATTGTTCAGAAAACTTTAACAGTAGTGAATTATAATATTATTAATTACATTATAATGTAATTAATAATATTATTATATTATATTATATTATATGGAGAATTGGATTCACACTTGTATGAACGGCACAACTCCACATGTAAAACATGTAGAAAAAGAGAACAAGCTTAGTTAGTTTGTATGAAAATATATAATTTGCAACATTGTTCAACTTTTTTCCGCATTTGTTTGTCAGAAGCACTGACCATATGCAGGTGGTCTGACAATCTGCCAAACCCTCAAACATGAAACCCAAGAATCAGCGTGCGTATGTGTGTGTGCACGCATTACCAGGTGGCTGATAATGTCCCTATACTTTTTTTTAGAAAATGAAACGGTGTAATTTTACGTGCTTGACACAAAAACAGACCTCTGTGCCATGTCAATTGGAGGAAAAATTAAATGTAATGAAACGTATGAGAAAAACTTTGGCTTAAAGTGCCCCTATTATGCTATTTTAAAGGTTCTTAAATTTGTTTTGGCTGTCCCTAAAAATAGATTTACATGCATCCAGGGTCAAAAAACACTTTAATTTTCTTAAAATATACATTGCAGCATCACCTTTTTTCTCACAGTGTCTGAGGGTGTGTTCACACTTAGTTCGGCTTAGAACCGTAGTTCAGTTCACTTGGTTTGTTTGGTCCGGACCAAAAAAACGAAACATTTGTGTGTTCACACTTGGCATGTTTGCTTCATTCAAAACTAACCCTAGTGTGATTGCTCTGTTTTCTTTCTGTCATTTGAATGAGTGTGAATGCTGCTATCCGTACGCTGGTGTGCACCAAACAAGCTAAACAAACTCTGGTGCAGTTCAAATATAATATGAATGCAACACAGACCAAAGACATGAGACCCTAAAAAGAATGCACACGCATGCCTGTTTTTTTCCCATCATAGTTGAGATGTTGCCCATCACAGTTTGGTACAGGCATCAGAGGTTCTGGTTGCCTGTACCGAACTGTGATGGGCAAACTCGCGACTATGACATGAAAAAACTGGTATACGTGAGCATTCTGAACTTTTTAGGGTTGCATCTTGTGACATGTCCCGTTACTGGTTCGTTTTCATGTCTTTGGTCCGTGTTACGTTTTATTTGAACCGCACCAGAGTTTGTTTGGAAGTGGATGAGACTTATCTTTTCAATCTTGTTCCACTTGTTTGGTGCGCATTAGGGTTAATCCATTGGAAGTGCATGCAAAGTTGAATTTGTAGGGCAGAAAACTACAGTGCTTTTGCAGGCTTCAGCTACAACTACAGTGTTTGAGTATGGGTCGAAGTAGACGTTGATCGTGGGCAGCCAATGAAGACCATAGTCTGGAATTATGCTAATTTGGTATAAACCTAGGTAGATTTGTGCAGAACAGTACAGTACAATTCGGGACCGTAAACCCTGATCCGGCTTGCGTTTCTACAGCCAACAGCACACTTACGATAGGTGTGGTGTAGCGATCAACATCATTCTTGCGCGAAAAAGAAAGCGAAACAGTAAACAACAGTGGACGACATACAGCAGATCTTGTTCTTGCTTCTCGGCATGTGGCTGTTTGTCACAAGAAGAAGACACACTTTGTTTGAGCCAAGGCTGCAAGGAAAAATACAATTGAAAAAGCATGCGCAAGTGACGATTCTCTGTCAACCAATCAATGTTCTGCAGTGAGTCTAGCTCCACCCTTTAGTACTGGACTACTGTGCTAGTTACCCCAATGGAAGGATGCCAAAAAAGTGGTACGGTTCAGAATTAGGGTACCGTTCATAACTTCTGAAAATAGAAACGGCAAAAATTATAGCCTAGAAATCTAGACGCACCCTAGCGGCAGCAAATCTAATTTGCCGCGAGTGTAGTCTAACAACTCTCTGTAGACTTGCGAGCTGGAAAAAACAAACTCTGGTCAGGCCAATCACATCGTGTATAGAGTCGGTGGGCGGGCTTAACATAATGACAGCAGAGTTGCCGAGGTTCTGCGTGCTACTTAAAAACAAAGAAGCTGTCGAACAGCGGTCTTTCGAATCAGCTTTGGCCGCGACTCTGGGAGACTTGTTAAATTTTTCTTTGAGAAAAGAATGGTACTGAAGTCATTCTTAAGAAAGGAAGATGTGTTCGGAGTTTTGCCGACCGGATACAGTGAGGTTTAATCTATCAACTAGCTCGGTTTCACCTTCTTCATTGCTCTGGTTGGTTGTAGAACTATCCTATTGCGTGCAGAGGGAATCTGAAAGACAACCGTTTATCCCACCAATGGTGAGTTCCCAGACCCAACATCTTGATGTGGGTCTGGCTTGTCAGGCTACAAAAATTATGTACCGCACTGAACCGTACTGCTCAGTAGAAACAAGCCATAAATGACACTGAGATGGTAAACAAGCTGATATAAAGGAGCGGCAGGAGTCAGGACACACAACAGTTGAGAAAGACCAATCCTGTCAGCAAATCAAATGAAAAGGAATTTACCTTAGAAATCTCAATTCAGCCAATATCATACCTTAACAAGGCATGCCTAGAAATGACAATGTCACACACTCAAGCTGCTAGGCTAACATCACATCATAAACGTTGTCCAGCTTCTTCCTGCATTGTGTCTCCTCTTTATTGGAAGCTGTTTTTGAGGGTTCTAAGATCCTGATTAAAATTCAATGCGTTAGTGGCTTCAGGCATAAACAAAGAGTGTGGCCTAGTCTGACAGCTGCTGCGTCAAGTTGTTAGCTTTGTCAGACAAGAGTGACAAGCAAGATTTACCTCACAAATCACATTAAACAGTCACGCAGTCAGCAGGGTGCCACCCTCATGAAGATTTTTCAAACAATATGCAGCAATCAAACTGATTAACCACAGGAAGCATATAAAAAAAATATACACCGTAGGGTTCCATGAAGACATTTTATACAAAAACAACAATGATTGGTACAATTATAATAAATCAGGTGTCAGAATTGACAGAAGGTTATCTAGTTGCATCACAAATGTATCACAAAGCCCGAGCAGTGTTGGGGGAAACACATTACAAGTAACTTAATCAGATTACTTTTTTTCAAGTAACTAGTAAAATAATGCGCTACTCTTACATTTACAGCAAAACATCAAAGTTACTTTTTCAAATAAGTAATACAAGTTACTTTGTTTTCCCATTTATTGGCCGACACCTCTCCTGTCCCCATGTTGAGAGAAATCGGAAGCAAGTGCAGAGGTGTTGTATGTGCCGTTTAAACATGATGGTTACTGTAGTTCTAGACTAAATGTCAGCAGGTATTTACTCTTACTTGCACAAAAACAGATTCGGTATTCCCTAAAAAAAAAATGAATAAAAACAGTGAAATGCAAACCTGCAATAATTAAATGTTAAATAACATAATATACTTTATGTATTTAATCTCACTTTATTAACCAATGTATTTGCTACTGACCTTTGATGGTTCAACCATATGAATAAGAAAAAAGCTTTTTTTTTTTTTAATTGCTTAAGTAATTCCGAGTACCCATTGCATGATTTTCAAAGTTCTTTTCACACTGCACGAGTATCTGGGTTAGCATTCTGTTGCTGCTGTGTACACATTGCACAAATGGACCGGCGACAGGGGATTACACATTGCATGACTTTACAATAAGAAGAATCGCCAAAAACTCTGGTCCACAAACTATGTTTCACTACCAAACACACGCAAGAATCGATATGTAAATAACGCAAGATGACGTGCGAGACTGGAATTATTAATAAAACAATCTTTGATAATGCACACTGAGGAATTGTCAATTTACCTCCGATTTTGGGCATTTGCCTGCGATTTTGCAAAATCTGTCAGCGAGTGAAAATTGGGGCTAAAATTGTGCAGTGTGAAACCACTGCTGAAACTTGACTACACTTTTGGTGTAAAAGGGCTTTTAAATTTGCAAGCAATAAATATTTTGTTTTGTTTTGTTGTTGTTGTTGTTGAAAAACAAAACAAAAAATAAACAAGCTAGCCTAGTCCAGGGGGGTATTCCAGAAAGCAGGTTGTGTGACATACCCGGGTACGTTTAAGAGTAAGTTAGCGGATAACCTCAACTTTCGGTCCCAAAAATGGAGATAACTTTCAGAGTATGCAAGTAACCATGGCAACTCACTTTCTGAACATAACCTGCACCGGAGCAGCTCATGATCCAGGGTTAGTTTGCTTAAGAGGTATTCAGATGTGCTTTATATAATGAATATAGTTATTAATATAACCAAATTTGTTACATAGTTACAGTTATAATATACAATATTATATATTAATTCTAAAGCAAGGTAATGTTTAAATGTTAATTAAATTAAAATATATTTATTATTTATTTTATTGTCATTTCACAGATGGATCTGCATTCAATTAATTAGCATCAAACAAACAATATAATTCTTATTTTCAGTGAATAAAGATTACTTATTAAATGAAGAGATTGAAAAAATGATTGCACAACCCCCAAATAGGTGGCAATGTGCACTAAGTAGGTTATGTAAATCGCCATTAAACAAAAGAAGAAGGAGGAAGTAGAATGACGCTCTTTCTTAGCGTCTGTTTCCATGGTGAATCACAGATTCGTTGCACTGTTGAGAATGTCTTGTGTGTTACCTGGGAACATACTCTGAGTTGTCTGAACTTACTCCTGGACGCGTTTTTGGAACCAGCATACCTCAAGTAACCAAGGTTTGGGTTAAATCAACCAAGAGTTCAAGGTATATGTGACGATAAGTTAAGCTTGCTTTTTGGAATTCTGCTTTCCCAGTTGAGAAAAAGTACGTAACACAACTTTTTAGTGAGTAATGTTATATTGTAATGCATTACTTTTAAAAGTAACTTTCCCCAACACTGAGTCCTAGCAGCCACTTATAACATTCTACCATAAAGGCATAGATCTTTGCATGGACAAGTGCCAAAATCTTTTTTCTGTTATTCTGGCGTGTGTATTGGTACCTGGTCGTAGGAGAGTGATTCCACAGCCTCCTCCTCCTGCCCCTGTCAGTTTGCTGTGCAGCCCCCTGGCCAGAGTGACCCTACACAGTGTGTCCAGAGACGAGTGACCCACACCCATCACATTCAGGTGGTGCTGGTTTATATCAATCAGCTCCTGATGACAAATGACAACACAGAGAAAAGACTAAAAAGGATCAATAAAAATTCCTCCATCCATCAACGCTTTCCTTGAATAAAAATATTGATAATTTCTTTGGTCTTTTGCCACTTTTTATTTAAAGGAAATGAGGGAGGGCAGGAGATTATGGGCAGAAACAGAGGAACAGGATAAAGATTCAAACTTGCATCACTCTTGTGCCCTACTCAAATCAATGTGTAAATGCGCAAACTGCTGGACCATGTGTCCAACAACACAATAGCATCTTTGCTCTTGTATAATGTAACAAGGTTTGCAGGAATACAGTCAAATGTAATAAATTAATAGACGATTATACTGGTTGTTCACTACACAACATTTTCTGTTTGTTGCAAATGTGATAGATATCAGTCAGATTGTGCTATATGACCCCAGAGACATCTTGGGTTAAAGCAAAGGCATTAATTTATGTCAGACTATATGATATATGTCTCAGCTAAGATTGATACCACTGACTGGTCAATTTTATGTCACCAGCTCATGTCCATTTGGACCTACTTATTTACATGCAAAAATTAAATGATGACACAAACTCAACTATTTTACTAATAATGTTTTGCCTGGAAAATAACGATAAAACAAAAACCAAAAATAAATCTAAAATACTGGGGTCAGTAAGGTTTTATTTATTTTAATAAAGTAATGCTTTTATTTAGCAAAGATGCATTGAATTGAAAAAAAAGTGACAAAGACATTCAAATTGTTACAATGTAACAATGCTGTTCTTTTGACCTTTCTATACATCAAAGAATCCTAAATAACATGTAGTTTTAAAATCAAGTTATACATTAAAAATCACAAAAGCAACTGCAGATTTTCCTATCATGAAAGAAATCTTTACGATTCCCCAAATTTGTCTCAGACAGAAAAAAAGTGGCAAAAATTTAAAACAAGTGTCTGGCACAAATAATAATATACTGTACACTGTACATCTATTAATAAATGCGCATTTCCTTCTTTATGATTGTACCTCCAGTATGTTGTAGTGCTCAGCTGAAGGTCCGTGTGCAGCAATCTCTGTGAGAGTCTGTTCACAGGTGCAGGACACGGCGCTGACTGACTCCAGAACTGGCTTCATTACAGAGGGAAACTGTAAAACAACACGGTGCAGAGGACTAAAAGTACTGCACAAACACAGGTGAGGGAACAACATTATTCATCAAAAAAATGATCGGCTTAAGCTTGTCACAGTATTAGATAATTATAATGGTCATCCTTAGTCAAGCAGAATATCACCATACAACTACAACTCAAACTCTCGCTATTTGGTAATAATAGTCCAATGTGCTGTCATCGACATTCTCTAATAACCAATAAATGTGCGATTAGTTGACAAATGAAATAGACTGTGGTGGGGTTTGCGCTTAACCGGTTTGGGGTTAAAAACATCTGGCAGTTTTTCCAGCGGCCATTAAATTAGCAGACGAAGTTGAATAATAGTGCATTTATGCCACCTAGTAGGCTGGAGTTTGAAGTGCTCCCCCACACACACAAAAAAAAAAAAAAAAAAAAAAAAAAAAAAAAAATCAATGGCATCTGCTCTTGGGTGCTTTACTAAGTGTCAAGTTGAAGCATGATGTCCTGCCATCGTGCTGAATTCACTCAACCAGATATTCTATAAACTATCTCCTTTTGTGTTCTGCAGAAGAAAGTAAGCCATGCAGTTTGGAACGACATGACGGTGGGTCATGATGATTCATTTTTGGGTCAACCATACCTTTAAAACAAATTCTGAAAGAGGGTGGAAATGGCTGAGTAAAACTAACTCATGGCTTATTCCTGACTTATAACGCCACAAAAGTGTAGAATATGACCCCTTTCAAGCCTGTCATGACTCTTTTCCACCCTAATAATACCAGAATTCCACTCGGGATGTGCCAGCAGTGAGGCTACCTGCTGCCGTTGTCAGGGTAACAGAGCACAGGAGCGTTGGCAGAGTGTTTCATTTGGACCTCTTATAAAAGGCACTCAGCACTGGGCCCCTGGAGTGTTCCTTCCTCATACAACACCGGCCATTATGCTAATTGAAGGGCACAGGAATAAAAATATGGAAGGGGGCTGGGGGAGCCATTTACTACCTTGTTAATTTTGTCCTTCACTCCAGAAACAAGCACTTTGGTGCTACGTGGTATTTTGGTGTTAGTGAGAAGGATCCTCAGAATGGGGACCCTGGGGAGGAAATGAACCCAATAACACACTTTATTATGTTGGTTCTGTAATTTCACTGAAACAACATTTTATATACTTTACTGATAAATCAGAACAGTAACTTAAAGATTAAAGATTACATTTTGTAGAGTAATATTTTACCTGCTTAGAGGAGTTATATTACCAGCATGGTATCTTAAAAAGCCACCTGTTAGAGAAAGCATAAAGTGATGTAGTACAAAAAAAAAAAAAAAAAAACATAAAATGAAGAAGATTCATGAATGCATAAGACAGCAATCACAGGCTGAGAGTCATACCCCATGTGCCCACAGCATTATCCACCCCTGAAGGGTTACCATGGATGATCTTCTCGCCCATGAATGCCCACCTGTTAATCAGCTCCATCTCATCTTTACACCATCTACAACACAAACAGAACATTTTCAGTTAACAGATACACAACAATTCTTGCTGCTAATGACCTTAAACATTTAAAATATGGTCAATGGCTAGCAAAAATAACTATATTGTGATATATATCGTTATCGTGAAAATTACTCATACCGTGATATAAGATTTTGGTCATATCACCCACCCCTAATATATATTATTTAATTTTTTTTTTTAAGAAATTAAAAGTTTTTTTTTTCAGCAAGGAGGCATTAATATTGATCAAAATTATCAGTAAAGACATTTATAATGGTACAAAAGTTTCCACAGAAACATTAAGCAAACTACTAGCAAACTAATGGCTTCTGAAAATTCAGCTTTGCCATCACAAGAATAAATTGCATTTTAAAATATATTGGCCCGGTTTCACAGACAGGGCTTAGACTGAGCCAGGATTAAGCCTTAGTTTAATTAGGGCCTTTAAGTAGCTTTTATAAACGTGCCCTAGAAAAAAAACAGATGCTGTGCATCTTGAGACAAAACAATGGCACCGACATATTTTAAGATGGGTCCGTGCAAGTTGCTCTAAGTTAATACAGCTCAAACATTTTAGTCTGGGATTAGTCTTAAACTTTGCTTGTTAAAACGGGGGAGGGAGTGGGAGGAGGAGGAAGATTACAGGAAAAATGATGGAGGTGATCTGCAGAAGCACTGATATTAAATGTGATTGAGCATGGCCAGAGGAGAAATTCTAACATTTACCCCTTTATCCTTTTTATCTTGTATTTCAAACCACACATTTTCAAGACCTGGATGTATTTTCGAGAGGGCAGAGGAAGGACAAGAACTTTGGATTTCTAAAAGTTAATATCTCTGCTCCTTGGTAACTTAATCTATCATCTGATTCAGATGATCAGATATATACATTTCAAGGTGTGGTGTGGCCTTATCACTAATAATCGGGGCTGGTAACCAAAAGGTTGCAGGTTGTTTCAGGGGGACTTTCCCTGTAATAAATGACTACTTAAAAGTTACTTTTAAAGAGTTAAAAGTAAATTAAACAATCCTTACCTACATAAAAGCCCTATAATTCATTGCAATGAAGTGTTACCTGGCTGACTCCTGCTGTGATGTAAGAGGCGATATAGTCCCTCTGGCAGACAGCAGAGCGGCAGACAAGCAAACATTATAGGCGGCACTGGAGCCTAAACCAGCTCCTGTGGGCAACTCTGACCACACAGACACTGTGATACTGGCCAGAGCTCTAGAAGAAAAAAAAAAAACAACAGCAAGTGTTCACATGAAGCTTTCAAATATTTGCAGATTTAAAGTGCCCCTATTATGCTATTTTTAAGTTTCCTAATTTTGTTTTGGAGGTCTCCTACAATAGGTTTATATGCATCCAAGGTTATAAAAAAAAAAAAAAAAAAAAACATCTAATTTCCTCATAATACACAATTAAAGCATCATCTCTTTTCTGAAATGGTTTTATCAAGGATTCAATCTCTCTAAACCCCTCCTTCCTGAGAGCCTACTCTGCTCTGATTGGTCTGATGGCCCAGTCTGTTGTGATTGGTTTACAGTTTACATTTACAGTGCATGCCAGAAACTAAATGCCCATTACATATTTGAATTTGAGCTTAGGAGGCTTCCTCAGCACTTGATATGAACAGCAGCGATGGTGTCAGTTTTACCATACTGGACTTGCTATCTCACTGGAGAAAAGTGCGTCTTCTTATCGTGTTGATAACCCTAACCAAACTCTTCTACGCCTCAGCTACAACTAAAGTGTTTGAGGGCAGGTCAGAGTAGACATTGTTTGCAAGCAGCCAATGAAGACCACAGGTGGGTACTAGAATCAGAATCAAAATGAGCTTTATATGCCATGTGTGCGCAAACACACAAGAAAAATTGTTATGCAGATTATGCACATTTGTTACAAAAATAATCTGTTCTTTCTTTTGAAAGACAGTAACTACATTTTTCGTGCACTTTGATCTTTGAATCATTGCAGACCTTTACATTCACAAACGGCTATATTACACATTACGTGGAAGGTAGAATAATAGGGCACTTTAATCAATGATGCAGAGAGTTTAAGTGTTCTTACTCTGCAAAAACAGTCAGGTACATGTAGAGGAAAGCCAACACTGCCATGCTTCTTGTGTCGGTGGAATCATCTGAAATGCCTGTGAATTCACGTAGTCTCTTCAAAAGATCTGCGTCAAGTTCCTTCAGGTCCCCCTGCTCTGCTGAAACAATGAACAGTCAAAGAAAAACAAAGGCCAGAAATGATTGCTTTCTGACACTGCATTATTACAACCTCAATGAACAGACAAGGTATGAGAAAATAATGAGAGTTTTCATTTTTTGGGTGAAATATTCTTTTAATAAAAAACAAATATCTATCTCCTCTCACCTTTACACCCAGCCAGAAGTGGCTGCAGTGCAGTTATTTCCCAGGACAGAAAAGTGTCAATATTGGGGAGATTGATGCGCACTTCACCGGATGACGTGGACTGTAGCCGCAGGTATGTACGCAAATTCAAACTCACAGCCAAAGCAACCTGTTTAAGATTGATCAAGAACACAAGAGGGACTGTAAAGGTGCTGTATGCAAGAATGACAGCTAGTGGTTGAAATGGGTACTGCAGTCCAAATTCAAAAATATTGTTTGCCCCACCCCGCCCCGCCCTCCTCAGACTCGCGGGTTGCCAGTTTGAGGACACGCAACAGGAGCGAGCTCAGTTGACAAAGGCGAGGAGACTTACACACTATTAGATGAGGAGTTGATATCTCATTTTAATATGCTTCTGTTCATAGAGATTTTTTGACGGATGCAGAGGCTTTTTAGGTCGGGTAGAATCTGACCCGATTTGTTTGCTGGCTTCCATGGCAGCAATACACTGTGTCGAAATACTATTGGGTAAACTGGCAGCATGCATTATCGCACAAACCAACACAAAAACAGACATTCCAACACGGAACGCACATTTCAAAGTAAAATATCTGGCTTTAGCATTGTTTTTCTGAGAAATGAGTATGTGAACTCAGCATGTTTCCTAAATATCTGCAAATATATTGTGGTATTTTTATGCTTTAGTACAGTCAAAAAAATTACATACAGCATCTTTAAAGGGATAGTTCACCCAAAAATGAAAACACAAAAGAAGATATTTTGAAGAATGTTGGTAATCAGACAGTTGACGGTAGCCATTGACTTCCATAGTGGTTACTGTCAACTGTTTGATTACCAACATTCTTCAAAATATCTTCTTTTGTGTTCAACTGAAGAAAGAAACTCATACAGGTTAGGAACAACACAAGGGTAAGAAAGTGATGGCAAAATTTCATTTTTAGGTGAACTATCCCTTTAAATTCAGTTTTCCAACAGTACATTGGACACAATAAAGCTGAATGATCTCAATAATCTAATTTTTGACTCTAGACATTATTAACCCTAAAATCAACAATGCAACAGTTGTTATTAAATAATATGCAATAAGTAATACCTACTAAAAAAACTAAAAAAACATAACAGTAGCTGATACTCTATACATATTAAATGTTACAGCTTGCTAAAAATACAACATTACTGCCAACTGACACCTTAACACTGTGTTAAATTAAAATGTCAAACTTAGTCATTTTTCAAGAAATATTCTACCTGAAAAATATTAACCTGTAATAACATTTCACAATATTTCAGTGATTTGAAAATGATTACATCGCCTCAAAATATTAACTTGTATAATACACAGTTTTTGTAGCAAAATGGAATAACTATAAATGTTAAAACTATATACTACATAAAAATTACATATTTATAAAAATACATCAAATAAATACATAAATAAATAAATAATGAAACCCAAAAGCAATAAATAACAAAAAGACTGCTACAAATGATTTTCAGGACCATAAAATCTTTGCATTTGAGATGTCAATGTTTTGGGTCTCTGATGATAAAACACCCACCTTTCCGTGCACGACAGAATGCTCACCGTGGAGAATTACTTTCCCTGGTGCTGAAACGAACTCTCTTGTTTGCATCCTGAATATAAGAGCTTGCGTAAAACTTCTGAATTTGCAAGATATTTCCCAGAAAATGTATCAGTATATGCTGACCAAAGCGTTAAAACCTTGCTTAAATCTCATATGTGTGCTCATCCACCCAGCTAAATGTAACGCACTATTCTCGTGTCACAGATTAAAATAACAGTTTAGCTAAAAAAAAAAAAAAACGAGAAATCCTGAGGTAAAGTGTCATACACAGTTACCCATCGCTTCGGCTCGTCCATTGCCATACACGTGAAACTCCGCTGTAGTCTGAACCAATCAGGATTGAGCTCTCACATCGCTGACTCTTAACCCGCCTATCAGGATGAAGCTTTCATAGTCACCGACTCTCAAAACACCAATCGAAATTCGCACCACCACGCGTCATAGGTTGCGTGATAGAACGTCCGTCTACGGGCAGCATAAGCTGTCAAAACGGTCAATAGTAAACACAGAAGCGCGTTTAGAAATGTTTTAGCGTTTACGATGTTATCTTTCGTGACCAGGTCCACAGGTCTTCACCGTGCCCTTCGTTTGGGGACATGTATGAGCATAAAGCAGATGCAGGCTGTGTGTGGGGATGAAAGAAGGTAAAAGGACTGTTGCAGCTTTGAAGCCCATATCACATGTGTTCCAGGCTAATGTAGCCAATGAACTACAGTGAATGAGTTCAGATACGCTGTATGTTTTTTTTCCTCACTTTTCCAAGGTATGCCAGCACATCTGAAGAAAACAGAAGAATTCCCAAGATATATACAAAAACTGGAGATAAAGGTTATTTCATTTTATACTATACATACATGGTTATTGGTGTTGGCAGCCTATATATTGGGATTTTTAAATGATCACCATTATATATTTACCTCAAATTTGGAAATTATGGTACTGGGTGCTAGAGTTGCGTGTCAAACTGAAAGTCTTTTCAATGTCTCACCTCATTAGGTTTTTCTAGTACCTTCACAGGTGAGAGGAGACCAAAGGAGGATCTTATATTTGATGCTTTGGGAACAACGGATGAATTATCGTCAGCAATTGGGTAATGGATAGAGTTAATGTAGCATAATGTGTGGGTCAAATGACTTTAAAATGCTTTTCAACAATAAAACATCTGATTTTCAGGTTAGCAAGAGAATTTTGCATTGACAGTGGCCATTCGTTCACAGATCAGCTGGAGAAGGTCTGTTTCTCTCTGATCTTTGATAAGAAAAAAAGAATTGTAACTACAGTCGACCTGAAATTATTTGGACACTTAAGCCACTCTTTAAATGCATGAAGGCATCTGCAAATAGATTATGCTAGGCCTTTCCACAGGATTAATTACACTTTTGCAATTACTTTTAACCAACTGGTATCAAGTTGATTTTAGTGACTGTCAGTTGACCTCAGATTTAAAATGTTTTCAAATAAATGGTACATGGTTTACATTTTTGCGTGTCATAAGTGTCCACATACTTCTCTTGTCTCTACAGATCCAGTGTGTACTACAGGACGTAGGATCAAATATCGCCACTCCACGGTCCTCAGCTAGAGACAGTCACATCCGTAAGCTCTAAGCAGAAACAAAGGATGTTTTTTTATATCCAAATGCATTAAAATCTTTAATTGCATAGATAAGCAGTAAAATATGAGCCTTATTCGTATGTTCCTGTTCCAAATAGAGAAAACAAAGTTCAGCTCTCAAGCTGTGATTGAGTTGGAGAGGTGGATTGATTCGCTGACAGAGGAGCTGCCTCCACTCACCAACTTCATACTTCCTGTATGTATGTTCCAGAAATATGTATGCTTACATAATCTCCAAAATTAAGATTGGAAATTGCAATTGTTGTCTGATTTGGGTTGTTAAAGTCACCATGAAATCAAAATCGACAGTTCATATTTTTATGTAATTTGTGTGCCCTCGTAATCTATAATCAAATTAACTTCCCCTCCCTCTTGCAACAACATCTCTTCTCTGATGACATGGGACAACCTGTCAGTCGCAAAAGATCACAGCAATAAATAGCAAAGCAATCAATTTCCGATGGACAAAATCAAGTCCCACCCTACATTTTTTTTATTGTTCGAGAAGCCGTTACACTCAGATATACGTCACAATAGGGAAGAAAAGACTAGACTATCGCAACTTCTGTTTCATGCTGACTTTAATGATGTTGATGACAATTAATATTGTAAGTAAGGTGATTACTGAGGGAAAGCCATTTAATCTCAAACTCGATTTGCAGTCAGGAGGGAAAAGCAGCGCAGCTTTACATGTGGCCAGAGTAGTGTGTCGACGCGCTGAACGCTGGTCAGTCTCACATTCACGTGCACACAAAAAATATTCTCAGTTCCACTTGTATTACCTTACAGCTGTGTCAGTATCAAATGTTATCTATTACAGTGTTGCCCCTGTTGTCCGTTCGGGAGAGACAGATCCTGAAGTTGCCAGATATCTGAACAGGTATGAACTTATTCTATTATCCTTCTCATTATTCATTATATGTCATTAAAAAGTATACATTATACTTTTTGCTTCCACAGATTGAGTGACTACTTGTTCACGGTGGCTAGGTATGCTGCAATGAAAGAGGGCAATGCAGAAACCATCTACAAAAGACCTGAATAGGGGAGGAAGAATACATCTCAGTTTCTCATCTAAAATTTCAACCATGTTCCTTGTCTCCAAAATGCATATATAAATACAAAAACACTGATCTGGCTTTTTGTTCCAGAGTATACTTACTGAAGTTTTGAGAAACCTAACAATAAACATGTGGGGAACATATTTAAGCAGGAAAATGTCTAACATTCTGCAATCATATTCTGATGAAGTTTGTAGTGTATTCATGATCCCATAGTTTTTCATGTAAAATTAAAATGGTCATTTTACATATGCTGTATGTATTACTTAGATTAACTACTGTGGTAAAATTGTTTTAATATTACCATCTGTAGCCTGAAAATGTTGATTTTATGATATAAAAATACATCAAAGGTTAAAATGAATAAGTCTTGCTTTTTACTACATTTATACATTTTACTACATTTGATTTTGAAAGGAGCTCAGTAAGAGTGCCTTTGTTTGATCAAAAATACAGTAAAAAAAAAAAAAAAAACAGTAATTTAAAAATATTGTGAAATATTATGATTTATGACGACCCTTTTATTTTAATAGATTTTAAAATATAATTTATTCCTGTGATGGTATTTATACATTTTCAGCATCATTACTCGAGTCTTCAGTGTCACATGGTCCTTCAGAAATCATTCTAATATGCCGATTTGCTGCTCAAGAATACTTTCTTATTATTATGAATGTTGAAAACAGTTGAGTTGCTTAATATTGTTTTGGAAACTGTAATACAGTTTGATGAACAGAATGTTCAAAACAGAATTTTTTGAGAAAGATCCTTTGTAACATCGTAAATGACTTTACTGTCACTTTTGATCAATTTAATGCATCCTTCATGAATAAAGGTATTAATTTCTTAAATATATACACACACACATACACACACTCACCTAAAGGATTATTAGGAACACCATACTAATACTGTGTTTGACCCCCTTTCGCCTTCAGAACTGCCTTAATTCTACGTGGCATTGATTCAACAAGGTGCTAAAAGCATTCTTTAGAAATGTTGGCCCATATTGATAGGATAGCATCTTGCAGTTGATGGAGATTTGTGGGATGCACATCCAGGGCACGAAGCTCCCGTTCCACCACATCCCAAAGATGCTCTATTGGGTTGAGATCTGGTGACTGGGGGGGGGCATTTTAGTACAGTGAACTCATTGTCATGTTCAAGAAACCAATTTGAAATGATTCAAGCTTTGTGACATGGTGCATTATCCTGCTGGAAGTAGCCATCAGAGAATGGGTACATGGTATTCATAAAGGGATGGACATGGTCAGAAACAATGTTCAGGTAGGCCGTGGCATTAAACGATGCCCAATTGGCACTAAAGGGCCTAAAGTGTGCCAAGAAAACATCCCCCACACCATTACACCACCACCACCAGCCTGCACAGTGGTAACAAGGCATGATGGATCCATGTTCTCATTCTGTTTATGCCAAATTCTGACTCTACCATCTGAATGTCTCAACAGAAATAGAGACTCATCAGAACAGGCAACAATTTTCCAGTCTTCAACTGCCCAATTTTGGTGAGATTGTGCAAATTGTAGCCTCTTTTTCCTATTTGTATTGGAGATGAGTGGTACCCGGTGGGGTCTTCTGCTGTTGTAGCCCAGCCGCCTCAAGGTTGTGCGTGTTGTGGCTTCACAAATGCTTTGCTGCATACCTCGGTTGTAACGAGTGGTTATTTCAGTCAAAGTTGCTTTTCTATCAGCTTCAGAGGAGAATGTCGGTCCATTCTCCTCTGACCTCTAGCATCAACAAGGCATTTTCGCCCACAGGACTGCCGCATACTGGATGTTTTTCCATTTTCACACCATTCTTTGTAAACCCTAGAAATGGTTGTGCGTGAAAATCCCAGTAACTGAGCAGATTGTGAAATACTCAGACCGGCCCGTCTGGCACCAACAACCATGCCACGCTCAACATTGCTTAAATCACCTTTCTTTCCCATTCTGACATTCAGTTTGGAGTTCAGGAGACTGTCTTGACCAGGACCACACCCCTAAATGCATTGAAGCAACTGCCATGTGATTGGTTGATTAGATAATTGCATTAATGAGAAATTGAACAGGTGTTCCTAATAATCCTTTAGGTGAGTGTGTGTATATATATATATATATATATATATATATATATATATATATATATATATATATATATATATATATATATATATAAATAAAACTGACCCCACACTTTTGAATAGTAGTGTAAGTTTGTAATTTCATGTTTCCATTACAAATAACACTAGTGTTGTTTTCTCCTTTGAATTAATAACTTGCATTATTGTAATATTCTCATTTGAAAGTCACTTTGGATAAACGTATATGCTAAATTAATAAATAGAAGCATAAATGTGCCATTTACTCCAAGAGGACTGTCCCTGCATAGTTGTACAGAAGAGTTCTACAGGACGGAATCAATGATCATTCCCATGTTTTAATACATAACTTTATACATAGGATTAAAAACATTTTTAAAAAAAAATTTTTATTAAAGGATTAAAGAGACTTTCCCACAGACAGGGTAAAAAGGCATTTGATTTGTGTCTTTTCTAAAGCAGTGGCTCTTACAGAATAGTGCACCAACCCTGACTCCTCAGATTCAGAGAGCTGGCCAGGCTGACCAAGGCCAGGTTGCAGTCCTCATAAGGTGGATAACGCAAGTATGTCATGCACTCAATCCGGGTGGTTCGCAGAAGGCAGGACTTCTTATGAGAGAATGCATCAAAACTGTAGTGACCATGATAGGAGCCCATTCCACTGGCACCTGTCAATGAAATTCTGAATGTTACTGGATTAAACTCCTTTAATGATTAAACACTTTAGTAAATAGTGTTTGCACTGCCTGATTTCTTTACATGCTGTAATCAGATCAAATGAGAGCCTCACCAACTCCTCCAAATGGCAATCCCACCATCACACTCTGTAAGATGCTGTCATTCAAACAGAAACTTCCGCTGGATGTTTCATTCATTATCTTGGAAATCACCTTAGAATAAGAGTGAGAGAGTAAATGCATGTGTTTATGAGTAACATATACATCATTTTAAATGTAGCCATGCCCATAGGTTGTAGGGGAAGTATTTACCTTGTTGTTACTAGAGTAAGCATACACACATAGTGGTTTCTCTCTGGAATTGATGAAGGCCACAGCTTCATTTGCATCCTGGACCGTCAGTATGGGAAGGATGGGTCCAAAAACATCCTGCTGCATGATGGGATCAGACTCCACGACCTCCGTCAGAACAGTTGGTGCTTCAGTTTGAAATATCAGAAAAGACAATCATTTCAATAATTATACCTTTTAGGCAATACCATTTTTTTTCTGGATTTGGTGCCAATTATTTATGTATGGAGGGTTTTTTGCATACATAAGTACAGCTAAATTGGAAATGACGCAAAAAATATTTAACTTGTTTTCTTCATAAATCAAGTCTTATATTTTATCTCAAGCATGCTGTTGTCTTGGTAAACATGTACATTAACCAAAATAATTAAATAAATAAACAAACAAACAAACTTTATTTGGGCCAAAACAGTTTGATGTGTTGGAAATCAGTTGTAAAGGACAGTTGTAATAAAAAAATAAAAAGAGAGATAGAAATATACAATAAATACTAAAATGGTTTGTGATTATTCCATGTTTAGATGATAATATTTCTGTTTAGTTTTAATAATTCATTTAAAAAAATTAAAGGCAAAACAATTAATTCTATACATAAAGGGCATCTGAATCATAGCAAATATACATTTAATGTGACCTTTATATAACTAAAAATAGTCTGAAATCAAACAAACCAAAAAGTGCCTGGAGTTGAAGAAAAACACATATATAACTCATTACCATGTTGGATTTAACTAGCATTTCAATAAAATAATGTCTGGCAATGCCACACTGCTTCCACTCACCAATGTACCTCTCGATCTCATTCACCTGACCTCCTATAAACACCTTTCCAGATCTCCACAGCTGGTCTTTGGCCTTGTTGAAGTTCTCCTCATTCACTATCCTGCCGAAGCTCCTGGACTCGCGTGGATCGGTCCCATAAAACTGCTGAAGCGCGCAGCGGAGGGCCTGCAGGAGGTTTTCTTTGGCATCTGCATGGCACAAGATGTAGTCAGGTGCCACAGAACTTTGGCCAGCATTATGGAATCGCGCCCAGGTAATGCGACGAGCTGTGGTGTTGATGTCACATTGACTGTCAACATAACAAGGGTTTTTACCCCTCAGTACCAGAGTCACGCGAGCAAGTGTGCGAGCAGCAGCTTGAGCTACTTTAATCCCATTCTCTTTATCGCCTGAAAGAAAACAGAATTAAAGCTGTTAGAACAAAAGACTTTTGACACAGAAATCTCACAAATACATAAATCCATAAAGTTGCAGCACTTTGAGCCCTGAGAAGTGTATATTTTAAAGACTTTAAAGATGATCATAGTTAAAGTTTTGTGGCTTTTAATTTGTTTTGAGGATAATACTGTAATCCTAAAAGTTGACAAAATGTTTTAACAGACACACGTATTTAAAATGTATAGGCTACACATATTTCATACTATATACACATTCAAATGTTTGGGGTCAGTACAATTTTTATTTTAATTTTAAATAAATTTATACATTTAGACAACAAGGATGCATGAAATTGATCAAAAGTGACTTTTATAAAAAAATTTTTTTAAAAAGTCTTTTAAAATAAAAAAATGCTTTTCTTTAGTATTTTTGTCTTGTTTCTAGTCTCTCTCTCTCTCTCTCTCTCTATCTATATATATATATATATATATATATATATATATATATATATATATATATATATATATATATAATATATATATATATATATATATATATATATATATATATATATATATATATATATAATACATCAATATTTATTTATTTATGGAGGAAACAAGCTTGAAACAAGCTAAATTATCTGCCAATGGTGTAAGAAAATAATCTTGTTTCTTGTTTCTGTTCCAAACATAAATAAGATTATTTTTCTTACACCATTGGCAGACAATTGTGACCCTGGAACACAAAACCAGTCATAAGGGTCAAACTGAAAATCTGAATCTGATCAAAACAATCTAAATATTGAGAAAATCGCCTTTAAAGTTGTCCAAATGAAGTCCTTAGCAACACATATTACTAATAATAATAAACTTTTTATATATTTACAGTAGGAAATTTACAAAATATCTTCATGGAACATGATCTTTATTTAATATCCTAATGATTTTTGGCATAAAAGAAAAATCGATCATTTTGACCCATACTATGTATTGTTGTTGGCTATTGCCACAAATATACCTGTGCGACTTGGGACTGGTTTTGTGGTCCAGGGTCACAATTTTGCTTGTTTTAAGCAAAAACTCAATTCCCCCAGAAAACAAGAAACTACTACTTATCTAGTAAAAGCATCTTGATTTAAGAATTTTTAGATATTTGGACTGGAAACAAGACAAAAATACCAAGTAAGAAAAGCATATTTTGCAGTGTATATTATTAGTAAAAAAATACTATTAAAAATACTGTTCATCCTGAAATCCTGATAAAAATAAAAAGTCATGAAAAAATGTATCACAGTTCCATTAAAAATATTAAGCCACACAATTGTTTTCAGTTGATCATAATAAGAACTTTTTCTTGAGCACCAAACCAGAATTTCAGAAGGATCACGTGACACTAAAGTAATAGCTGCTGAAAATGTGTCCTAAAAGCAGCCTCTTACAGAGCCCACACTTGTACTATTATCTGATAGCCCATGTGACATCATAGCATCTTAAAATAATCTGGGATCAGCAAGGCCTTACCGGAGAAGAAAACATGATCAAATTTAAGGTCTATCATGTCTGGAATTTCGTGTGCTGCTGCCACAACAGAGTGAAAGCATTCCTGAAAATGAAGCACATGTGAAACAATCAGAAAGGACAGGGTATAATTAACACTGCTGTGCTGATGGACTCAAAGCAGCAATGCTGTTTTACTCACATTGTCCAGGTAAGCTGGTATGAGTCTGTGCAGAAGCTCAGCTGTATGAGTGCAGGTTTCTGATGGGCTTATAATCACACAGTTACCTTTAAAAAAACAAAAAAACAAAAAAAACTATAAACTATGGTGTTTTAAACTGATTTCTCATCATCGGTAAGCACAGAAATGAACCAAACTTACCAGCTGCAATTGCACCTACTAAAGGTACCAGACAGAGCTGGAGAGGACTGGTCCAGTTCCCAATGATCAATACCACACCCAGCGGCTCATTTACCACTAGGCATTCATCAAACGCTGTCGCCTGGGAATGAAACGGAGTTGACCTCTCAGTAGAAAATGCAAAAATATTATGTGTGTAATGTTCAGAAAAACACTTTGGCAACATTGTCCAACGCAATACCCAAGAGAACCTCATAAAAGGAATGTTCTGCTTTAATTATGATAAAGCTGCTTGTTTACATACACACTCACCTAAAGGATTATTAGGAACACCATACTAATACTGTGTTTGACCCCCTTTCGCCTTCAGAACTGCCTTAATTCTACGTGGCATTGATTCAACAAGGTGCTGAAAGCATTCTTTAGAAATGTTGGCCCATATTGATAGGATAGCATCTTGCAGTTGATGGAGATTTGTGGGATACACATCCAGGGCACGAAGCTCCTGTTCCACGACATCCCAAAGATGCTCTATTGGGTTGAGATCTGGTGACTGTGGGGGCCATTTTAGTACAGTGAACTCATTGTCATGTTCAAGAAACCAATTTGAAATGATTCAAGCTTTGTGACATGGAGCATTATCCTGCTGGAAGTAGCCATCAGAGAATGGGTACATGGTGGTCATAAAGGGATGGACATGGTCAGAAACAATGCTCAGGTAGGCCGTGGCATTTAAACGGTGCCCAATTGGCACTAAGGGGCCTAAAGTGTGCCAAGAAAACATCCCCCACACCATTACACCACCACCACCAGCCTGCACAGTGGTAACAAGGCATGATGGATCCATGTTCTCATTCTGTTTACGCCAAATTCTGACTCTACCATCTGAATGTCTCAACAGAAATTGAGACTCATCAGACCAGGCAACATTTTTCCAGTCTTCAACTGTCCAATTTTGGTGAGCTCGTGCAAATTGTAGCCTCTTTTTCCTATTTGTAGTGGAGATGAGTGGTACCCGGTGGGGTCTTCTGCTGTTGTACCCCATCCGCCTCAAGGTTGTGCGTGTTGTGGCTTCACAAATGCTTTGCTGCATACCTCGGTTGTAACGAGTGGTTATTTCAGTCAAAGTTGCTCTTCTATCAGCTTGAATCAGTCGGCCCATTCTCCTCTGACCTCTAGCATCAACAAGGCATTTTCACCCACAGGACTGCCGCATACTGGATGTTTTTTCCTTTTCACACCATTCTTTGTAAACCCTAGAAATGGTTGTGCGTGAAAATCCCAGTAACTGAGCAGATTGTGAAATACTCAGACCGGCCCGTCTGGCACCAACAACCATGCCATGCTCAAAATTGCTTAAGTCACCTTTCTTTCCCATTCTGACATTCAGTTTGGAGTTCAGGAGATTGTCTTGACCAGGACCACACCCCTAAATGCATTGAAGCAACTGCCATGTGATTGGTTGATTAGATAATTGCATTAATGAGAAATTGAACAGGTGTTCCTAATAATCCTTTAGGTGAGTGTATATCAA
Organism: Paracanthobrama guichenoti; assembly: GCA_018749465.1. Taxonomy (NCBI): domain Eukaryota; kingdom Metazoa; phylum Chordata; class Actinopteri; order Cypriniformes; family Gobionidae; genus Paracanthobrama; species Paracanthobrama guichenoti. The sequence goes on along the minus strand of CM031947.1, from coordinate 10,811,312 downwards.
AAGGTTACTCAAATGGTTCTTTATAGTGGAAAAAGGTTCTTCACACTGAGAAATGGGTCCTTTAAAACTAATCACTGAAAGGTTTGCTTCTAAATCTAAGGCATCGCTGTGAAAACCCCTTTTTGGAACTTTTATATACGCAGGGTCACCTTGGTGCAATGTTGTTGGTTCAAAGGAGTGAAATGTTTGACATCATGAAGCATAAATAAGCTTCACCAGGTTTTACAATCATCGTTTGACTGCTTGGCACATGGTTATAAAGGCAAATACTAATAGCTTACTAATCTTGTGGCAGAAAACACCAGCTATGGTCTTCGTCATAAGCTACTTTGTAAAGCTGAGAGAAAACACAATGTGAGGCTTTGTGTTTTGGGGAATGAACACGTGTTTGTCAAGCGTCTGCTTCAGTCACTTCTCAGTTTATACCCAGTTGCGTTCTATGCATTGTGGCTCCATCCATTTCTTCAAGTTGGCGATGGTGTGAAGAGCCTCACTTTTGACTAACATCAGCTCTGACATCACCGTTTCAAAGCGAGGCTGTATGAGAAAGATCACAAAGAATGTTTTATTCCACCAAAATTTGCTTTAGCTACCACAGGATGCATCTCAATGCTTTGCAACTTTCACAAAATTACAAAATTATTTAGTTTTTTTTTGATGGAAATGAAGCAAATTTGTACTTAGTAAGGGTTCAGATTGAAGGTCAGTAAGATTTGTATTTATTTTTTGATAGAAATTAACACTTTCAAGGATGTATTAAATAGTGGATTAAATTGACTTTTAAATACCTTTAGATTGCTACAAAAACGTTCTATTTCAAATAAATGCTGTTCTTTTGAATGTTCTATTCATGAATAAATTCTGAAAAATAAAATGTAGCACTGTTTCCACAAATAAGTAAAAGTAAAAGCTTCTAAAAATTCAGCTTTGCCACCACAGGAATATGTGGCATTTTATAATATATTAAAATAGAAAACAGTGTAATAATATTTCACAACATTACAGTTTTACTATATTTTTTATCAAATAAATTCAGCTTTGGTGTGCACAATTCCTGAATCTGCCATATGGCAGTTGTAGTTTTGAAATGTGCTTAAATGCTACAGTTTGTTTAAAAAAAAACACCACAGTAATGAGGATCCATCATAGTTTTACCTGTGCTTACTATTATCTCCACCACACTATAAACCAGGCTACAATGCAAAAACTATAGTCATATAAATCGTTTGATAATTAGTTCATCTGATTTATTTGTTATTATTACCTTATGCACATCCCTTCCAAGAGCATCTACAAAGTCACACTCGTGGTCCATCAACATGCGCACCAAAGCCTCCAGCTGGGCCAGTCTGAATCTGTCCTGGGCTGTTCGTCCGGCCCTGAAAGCTGCTCTGGCTCTCTTCAGGACCTCTGAACATGCTGCTACTCCACTCTTCAGACACACATCCTCAATCCTTGTCCTGAAATACAACCATGAGACACTTATTGTAATATTTCACAATATTTTTTTCTGTATTTTTAATCAAATAAATGCAGACTTTACCAACCCCAACTTGCAATAAAGCAGTCATTTTATCACCACTCTCATTAACAATCAGTCTGAAATTCAACATATTTTTCTTAACATAACTAAAACTCGTAGGTTCTGTTTAAAAATAAAAAGTTCCAAAAAAATCAGAGCAAGTGTAAATGGGTGTATGTTTTACTCATAAATGCACTGTATATAATACATTTTGAGTTTTCTTTTTTATTTAATGGCTGAAAAAAAATTAAGCTGGGTGACACCAGCATCCTTTTCATTTTAAACGCATTAGATAAAAACAAACATTTTTATTTTAGTCGTACTAACCTCCGGAGGGATTTGAACCACCTGGTTGGAGAAGGACTTGGTGGGGAGCTCATGGTTCTTCAGTTTTAAAAATATCAACACATCACATCCAGCAGTGCACCATGAGTGAGCAGAACTTCAGCCTCTGGCAGTGCTCTACACACAGACTGAGAGAAAACTGAAAGGCATCATAAGTTAATGCAAAAGAGCTTAGAACAGGGGGTGTTATATAAACAGATTTACCTGCAACACTCACTGTAAACATGTGACTGCTAGACAATTTTGTCCCTGCATTATACAGTAACATGCTTTGTTGTTACAACATAGAGCATACATCCCATGTTTTCTTTATATATTTAATATGGAGCAGAGTTAGAGTCAAGACCAGATCCTCAAAGACCCAGACCAAGGGTAGACTCCTCAAGACCCGGATCAAGATGGTTGAAGAACCAGAAGAAAAAAATATCTGGATTTATTGTTCTACAAAGCCATGAAATTCTCTCCAAGATGCTGAGCCAACCGTTAGTACGTTGGAAACTGACTGTAGCCTTTTCCTAAGCTAAGACTCAGAGGCATACTAAGAAATAAGATCCAGACCAATGACATATTCATATGATTTTGAGAGGTTTCAAGTTGAAGACCAAAACTCCAACTCTGATCTGGATGAGATCTTGCAGCTCCAATGACAATGTTCTAAAGCTGTAACACACTACATGACTTTTCAATTAAAGAATGTAAATGGTTACAGAAAAACAACTGGGCATCATACACTAAAAGACTCACACATTATCATACTTTCACATTGTCCGTACATACACAACATACAACATGCAGAAACAATCACCTTGTTGCTAGAAGACGCATGACAAATGAAAACAATGTAATATCAATTATGTTGGATATCCTCAGACTGGATAGAATCATGAGACAAAAATCTGTGCAAAAGTCATGTAGTGCAAACCAGTCTTAACTAGCCTCCCACCAAGTAATCAAATAATAAATGACAGTAGACAATGTTTGTTGTTTAGTAAAGATTTTAGATTTGGATATTCAAATGTTTACACGGTTGATCGACAAATAAAAGTCTACATTTTACAGAGGAAATTTTACTGTACACATGAATAACTTTACAATGCCATTGCTTTTGTAATATACTGTGTATATAACAACCTGCAGTTCACATAGTGCAACCAAATTCAAAAGACACTTCTTCTTCAGGTAAATGAATAGAGAACAGACACTTTAAAGGTTGTTGCATCCCTATCTCAGAGAGAGAGAGAGCAAGATTTTGTGACATCATGAAATTCAGGTGAGTCGTTTCACCATACACAGCACGGCCCATAAAAACTCTTCATTAAATGTGAATATTTTTGCATTTACAGCGTTAAGCCAAACACATTCCTCATCCACAACCATAGCACTTGAACATCTTTCAAAGGGAATAGCATGTTAATGTCAGATAATTTAAATACCAAACTCTGCTATGGGACACAGCCTAAGCCCTTGTGCATTAGGACAATACATTTATAACTTAACATTAACAGCAACGCATACAAAAAAAGTTACATGAGCTTAAAGCCATTTTTCACATCTACAAATGTCTCTATGCATCAGAAGATACTTTCATGCCTTGATTTATGAAGAGCTGGGACAGATAATGGTAGGTTAACTGTATAATTTTGCATATACTGCATACAAAGGGAAGAGAGTTTGCATATATATTCTGGATTAACTACAGCCGTTTACAGCTTTTTAGAGACCTGAAACCAAGGGACATAATAGTCATAATTAATCCCAAAATCAAAAGAAAACAAAATAAAAAAAGATTTTGCATTAACAAAACAAAGCCTCACTAAATACAAGCACTATACCCCAAAATATTATCTGGATACAATGACTTAATATAAAAGTATTTGATGTAGTACAATAAATACTACCATGATGTATACTTAAAACTGTATTTTTCAAATTCATATAAATAATATACATTTAAATAATTTATTTAATCCTTTAATAATTTGTTTTAGATTCAATGATTGTAAATTTGTTTTCTTGACAGTCAATTTAAATCTTGATGTAGCTAAAAATAGGCTTCACTTTCTTCACATATTTTCTGAATGTTTTCCCTTTAGATTTTGTGGGGGAATTTCTTAACAGATTGACCTAACCACCTTTATGACAAAAAGAAAAAAAGAAAAAGAAAAGAAAAGAAACAACAACAACATCAACAGCAGACTCTGACCTGTATGACATGGACATGGAATTCTTTGAATCATCCTATGACATCATGTGAAGGGAGATTTTTTTTTTGTCCACTTGGAATAACAATTCATGATATTCCACTGAGCCCGTTGACTATTCAGAGAAGTCACTGTAACACTCTCCCTTAAAAGAAAAAAAAGTCCCTACAAGAGCTGGTTTGATAGCTAGTCGTCTTCACCGTATGGCTTAATTCCAGTATACACAGCAAGAGTTAGTGGGAAATGACAGTGAGAGTGATTTGTCATGTGATGATTAGTTACTTCCAAGCTGGAGTAAAATTCTTTTTAGTGGCTGCATTCTTGCCTGTATTAGTTTGTCATTAAGACAGCGCTAGAGATGAATAGCATGAGCAGAATAACGAGTATAATATAATGAGCAAAAAGATATGTCAACATGACATTAGGCCGATGATGCATTCTGGGTCAGGGGCCCTGTAGTGTATACCATGAGAAAGCAGGAAAGGAAAGATGCATCTCTGCAGGGACATCTCTTATCTGACATACTGCTGGCTCTGCCTCACTGAAGTCAGTCAACAGTACTGGGTTTCCTCTCAACGCTCTGTCCTCAAGTCCAGCAGATGCTTAGTGCGCTATGGGTTTGAAAGCATTTGCCATACAAACAGGCAAAAGCCTCCTTTGTGTCTTGAGTTGCATGGCTTGCATTGCGTTAGTATTGCTTTCCTGTTCTCTTCCTGGGGGAGTGAGACACGGAGACCTGAGAGACAACGCTGAACTGTTTCTGCAGATCTTACATCTTTACATCCACCATTGTATCTGCTGTAACTTTAAAAGGAGGTCTAGGAGTGTTCAAGGGCATAGTGCTTAGAAGCCAATGAAGACCAAACCAGATTTAGTTTTGGAGTTACTTTGGATGCACACAGAGTTCAGTTTCTCGGTCTCCGATTGACAGGTTTCACTGAAGTACGGGTCAGAAAAATCCTGACATGACAACATTAAACTGAGCTGGTTTAAAACTGATTGTATAAGGCGTTTGGAGCTCTTTTGGCTTCAAATGCTGAGAATGAAGAACATAACACTAAATATGGATCTTCAAGTGGTTCAAAAACTTCTCTGAAGGTAATGTTTGTACACTCTAATATACTTCTATGATTGAGCTCCTCAAAGAGTCTCTAAGTCTGACTTGATACATTTAGCTCAGTTCTACAATTTTAAGTTAGTTTGTTTATTCATTCACTTTCCATTTGGTGGACAAGACAGAGTAGACATTGATGGAAAAATTGAGCTTGAGCACTTGAGCAACTCAAGATCAAGAGCCTTAATTGAAGGCCACAATGCCAATGAAGCAAGATTGTAATCTTGTAATGTCTCCTACTTCGACCTCTGTGTGATCACCTTTACCAGCTAGGCCATCGCCAGTTTAGTTGATGTTCATGTTTGTACATGTAGAATGAACCAGCATGGGTTATGAAAGCTCAAAGCCAGTGTTCATGCTGATTGCGTAGCGGAGTTTGTCTCTGAGGATGCTCTTCTTGCTGTAGTTGGGCAGCTTGAGCAGGTTGAAACAAGTGGAGGATGTAGGAAGGCGACCGCCTGGCTCCTTCTTACGGATGGTGAAAAATCCACGGAGAACACTGCCTAAAGTGTCACCTGTGTCCTGCACACACAATCAAACAAAAAATGAGAGATGAAACAAGATATTTGCAGAACAGTGTATAGATTAAGATGATGAAGTGATCTAACCTGATCGTCAGATACTTCCACACAGCGGATGGAGAAAGGGGGCTTGAGGTAGGCAAAACCGAGCAGAGGAGGTCTTGAGCAGCTGGTGACAAACTGTGATGAAACAGCCACTTAATAGACAGCAATAAACATTGAAATAACTTCTATAAGATTTGATAAGTGTTACCTTCAGGAACATGGCTCTCTCCTCAGGGGAGAAGTCACTGGAGAGAATGTCCCACAGCCAAAGAATGACTCTGTGGCTGCTATGGAAACCTCCATAGTACACAGTGTGCTTCCTGGGAGACAGAGAAAATGACATGCAACGCCATGAGTAACCTTTTTATGACCGTTCTTCACAGCATATGATTATTAGGCCTATATGTGAATTGTGGAAATATCTGCTCAATGGATATAAAGAGGGCATACAATTAACACTCGCCAAGCGTCAAATGCAGTAAAAATCGGTGTTGGAGAGTGTATGAAACTGTGTCGATCCCCAGTAATATTTTTATAATTCAAATAAAGCAAAATTATATTTTATAATACAGTATATTGGATCTGTGCATTAGTTCATAATGTGACAGCAGCCTAATATTCCTGCTGCTGTCTGCTTTTAATGTTAATCAAACAACAAAAGACAAAGAACAAATCACACACTGCTCTTGACTGAATAACTTTTGTAACTTTAATCTATGATTAATTTATATTTCATGGCTGGTAAATTCAGTCACTGGCCATCGGCAGGTGTGGCAAAAAGTTAGTTTAAGGCCCTGGATATAAATGTGGTGAAATTAAGATATTACAACAATTGTGTATGGTTAGAAACAAAACATGATTTAAATTAGAAGGCCAGAGACCAGAATAACGGTACCCATCATAAAACTGAAAAAAGAAGAAAACAACGGTAGAGTGTGGGCAGTACTTCCACACAAAATCCCGTCAGAGGAGATAACAGACGAAAGCGAGACACTCATATACCCGATAAAAGTTAACTTGCCAGTGTGAGAGAGTTATTAAAAAAAAAAAAAGTGTTACACAACTTAGTGCTCAGGAAATGCTGATCAACAGTAAGTACTTCTGGTATGGTTTTGTACAGTTATGGTTACAAACTCTCTCTCCACCTCCCTACACACGTATTTGAGTGCAATTCATTGGCCAAAAAAGACAAAATAATATTGTTATTGTGAATTCTTCTGCCGCAATAATTGTGAAGTGAAAATATGATATTGTGACAGCCCTATTTCATTAGATGCTTCCTTGTTGACTATAGAGAGCAATTTGGGTTGAATGCATTGCATCATTCTTAGTTTGTATTTCAAATCAACAAACTGATAAGCAAAACCCTTCAAGGGCAGAATTAAGAACTGCAGGTTTACTTGAGATCATCCAGGTCTATCTCAGCATTGTCTCCAGAGATGAGCCTCTGGACCTCAGGGGTGGAGAACATGTGCAGCCACTCTGGGTTGATGATGCTGCGGAAGCCCCTGATGAATGCTGCGGTCTGCTCCTTGATCTGGGTGTGCATGCGGAAGTGGGCCATCAGGTGGATGTAGCTGATCCTGAAGGATGGAAGGAGGGTTAATGACAAAACATGAACTGGAAAACATTCTTTTATTCTGTCCTATTCTAAGTTTGAGGATAAGTTAAGTATTTGTCTGTGGTAGCAAATCCCTAATTGCTTTTTGAACCGCTCTGCTTCCAATACTAATTTGTTTTTTCATTGGGTCATTTCTTCTTATAGTATTGAATGTGAATAGAAGGCAGCTCTGCCATTAAACTTTTATTTACACTTGACTGAAGAGACAAAATGGACTCACTTGTTTTCATTAGTGACAGACATAGTCTTTCCACCAGGAATTAGCTCATGACAGACTAACTGTGAAGAGACAAATAAAGGAAAAGCGTATAATAGAGAACAAGGAAAGCCAATAGTCACAAGAACCAACAAAGTAGGTTGCTGACACAAAAGTTGCTTACCTGCCCCATCACCTCTTCATCATAAGATAAAGTCAGACCCAAATCACTGACGTCCCCATCATAACGCTGAAAATCAAATTAATACACAGATGGCATGTCATATTACTACACTTACAGTGAGAAAAGGCTAAAATATTAAGAACATTAAATGTTTAAAAAAGACTCTCACACCAAAGGTGATGCAAAAAAAAATACCTAAAGGATTATTAGGAACACAATTTCTCATGAATGTAATTATCTAATCAACCAATCACATGGCAGTTGCTTCAATGCATTTAGGGGTGTGGTCCTGGTCAAGACAATCTCCTGAACTCCAAACTGAATGTCAGAATGGGAAAGAAAGGTGACTTAAGCAATTTTGAGCGTGGCATGGTTGTTGGTGCCAGACGGGCCGGTCTGAGTATTTCACAATCTGCTCAGTTACTGGGATTTTCACGCACAACCATTTCTAGGGTTTACAAAGAATGGTGTGAAAAGGAAAAAACATCCAGTATGCGGCAGTCCTGTGGGCGAAAATGCCTTGTTGATGCTAGAGGTCAGAGGAGAATGGGCCGACTGATTCAAGTTGATAGAAGAGCAACTTTGACTGAAATAACCACTCGTTACAACCGAGGTATGCAGCAAAGCATTTGTGAAGCCACAACACGCACAACCTTGAGGCGGATGGGCTACAACAGCAGAAGACCCCACCGGGTACCACTCATCTCCACTACAAATAGGAAAAAGAGGCTACAATTTGCACAAGCTCACCAAAATTGGACAGTTGAAGACTGTAAAAATGTTGCCTGTTCTGATGAGTCTCAATTTCTGTCAAGACATTCAGATGGTAGAGTCAGAATTTGGCGTAAACAGAATGAGAACATGGATCCATCATGCCTCGTTACCACTGTGCAGGCTGGTGGTGGTGGTGTAATGGTGTGGGGGAAGTTTTCTTGGCACACTTTAGGCCCCTTAGTGCCAATCCGGCACGTTTAAATGCCACAGCCTACCTGAGCATTGTTTCTGACCATGTCCCTTTATGACCACCATAAAGCCATTCTCTGATGGCTACTTCCAGCAGGATAATGCACCATGTCACAAAGCTCGAATCATTTCAAATTGGTTTTTTGAACATGACAATGAGTTCACTGTACTAAAATGCCCCCCCCAGTCACCAGATCTCAACCCAATAGAGCATCTTTGGGATGTGGTGGAACGGGAGCTTCGTGCCCTGGATGTGCATCCCACAGATCTCCATCAACTGCAAGATGCTATCTATCAATATGGGCCAACATTTCTAAAGAATGCTTTCAGCACCTTGTTGAATCAATGCCACGTAGAATTAAGGCAGTTCTGAAGGCGGAAGGGGGTCAAACACAGTATTAGTATGGTGTTCCTAATAATCCTTTATGTGAGTGAGTGAATGTATATGTATATATATGTATATAAAAATGTCCATTGAATGCTCCTTTTACCCCAAGAGCAAAATTAATATGAAACAAATTCTGAATCTATTCTGAAACAGATATATATATAAAAATGTCCATTGACTGCTCCTTTTACCCCAAGAGCAAAATTAATATGAAACAAATTCTGAATCTATATGACTCTATAAATGATATCTATAAATGGCAGTTTCACCTTGAAATGTTCACATCATTTTCATTAGTAAGGAGTTATATAACAGATACGATATTATTAACAGTAGATTAACAATTTGTAAGGTTAACAGATTTTGTTAACTGCTATTGCTGTCTTGTAGGATTTGATGACGTTTATCTGATGTTTATCTGCAGCTGTCCACCCTAGTGAATTTGGGTAACATTAAAGTAATTATGTCGATGTGATTTTTGGAAACCTATCACATACTTCCACGTACTTGCGCAACATTAAAGCAATGAGACTCATGATGCGCAAGGGATTCAGATCCTCTACTTGATATTTAATAAAGTTTATTTTTCATGAATCATTTTTCTTTTACTTTAAATCACACTGGACATCAATTTCAAGGACAATATTCAAAATCCAAGCACATTTCAAACCTTGAAAATATAAATGCTTAAAATCAAGCATTTTCCAAACTGTACAAATGCTATAATAGTCACATTGGCACTGACCTTGATAGAGGTGAGGTTTTTGTAGAACTCTGAGTCGAGGGAGGGCAGCTCATCTATGGAGCTGTAGAAGGTGCTGTGATGGTGACCTAGAACCTGACTGAGGAAAAAAGAGGCAAAAGGCACGTCCACCACGATGCCTTCATACATGGCCTTTCCCAGCATCTTTCCAACAAATTCGAACAGCTGAAGGTGGTTCTCATGGATGCTGGAGGTTGGAGAGGGGTATAATCTCTCATTCCCACTGGTGGTCTGAAACAGAGAGAAAAAGATGAAGTTGAGGTTTATAGGTGAAAAAAGGAAGCTCTTATGAGGATTGTTTGGGTGAACTGTTCCCAGCCATTTGGACTAAGAGAGAGCAGTGTGTACCTTAAATAGATTGAGTGCTGGGTTAAAAACCTTCTTGATTATCTCTTCTAAAAACTCTTTAAACACACCATCCTGGTCAATTCCAGCCTCATCCACTCCTAAATCATTCACAAACTTCACGCGGATCACTCCCTTAATCGAATTGACCGGTAGACGCCGCAGCTGATCATAACCATCCTATAAAGAGTAAGGAACAGAAAGAGATTATTACTATTATCATTATTATCCTACATTCACATTTATATATTTGACACTTTTAGTGACTTGTATTGCATTCAAGGTATACATTTTATTAGTTCATCCATTCTGTGTGAAACAAACCCATGACCTTGGTGCCATGCTCTGTTGTTTGAGCTACAGGAAAGCTAATAAGCATAATACTCATTGTGTCTATTTTTATCTATCAAATGAATAACAAAGCATCCATTACCTCCAACATGCGTGAGCGTCGAATGGTTATATGAGTTACATGGGGAGAGGCGGAGCTTGTTTCCACCAGTCCTAGAGTCTCTTTCTCTTTTGTCACAATGTTCCGGAACAGCAGCACTCTCTGCAACAAAAAACACATCCGTACATTTCACATTTTGTGTTTAAAAATAAAATGAAGATGATTTTTATTTGGTCAATCTAAATTGGATTCTCTATCTCAGGAAATGGAGATCTGGGAGAGATGGAGAAATAGTAAATGGAGAATGAATCTTTGTATGATCCAATCTACTAAACCATTCATGACCTGTGGCACCTGAGCATTAATAATTTCTTTGATTCTCACATTTTTGTGTGGGATGACATGAGGAATGTACTGAAGTAGCAGCTGTGCTCTTTTTTTGCCTTTCTCCAGCTCCTGGAACAACAGGCTGGGCTTCAGGTCTCTGTATTAGACGTGCAGACAAAAGAAAACAAATGAGACCTATTTTGTCGGCCGTGTATTTATCTTTCCATAAATGAGAATAATAATCTCTGTAGTTTGTTTTTGAATGGACCCCAACCCCAACTCTAAAGTAAAACAACATAGTAATTTGGCTCAGTAATATGTAAGAGTGACACACTTGCGGAGCCAGTGATCTTCAGGCGTGAATCTCCTGCGACAGTCCCGCTCATACAGAACCATCAGCCAGCCGTGAACACTGTGGAATAAGTCCAGCTTCTCTCCTTTGGCATTCTCTGAAACAAATTAATGACCACAGTCACCACACACAGAAAGCACTTTATCACTGGCGTTGGCTCAAAAAACTGTGGTTAATCTAAACCACAAGAAATGACTGGAGAAAAAGACTGGACAAAAGAATGCATAAACATAAAAAGTCCCTAGTTGCAAAAACAAACCTATGGGCTAAATAATACCTGCTCACCTAAAATACCATCCCAGATCATCTTGTACACAAATGTGTTGAGGAACAAGGAGATGGTGACAAGCTCTTCAATTTTAAAAGAAATCTGTTCCTCATACACCTCTATGTCATCCAGAATCCTGTAATATAAAAATCACAGAACAACATGCACATTCACTGCCATCTCGGTCTTTTTGTGTGTGTGTGTGTGTGTGTGTGTTGTGTGTGTGTGTGTGTGTGTGTGTGTGTGTGTGTGTGTGGTATTAGTAGTAAAAATAATTGGATTTAAAAAAAATATATACTTTTTTAAAATAAATAGAATTAATGCAAAATAGAAGCACCGTCACCAGTGAACTATACAACTCTTACGTGATGAGATGTCTGGAGCAGTCGCAGAAGAGCATCAGCATGGCCAGGAGCTGTTTGGACTCTTCCGTGTCATTATTGAGACACTCCATAAAGAGTCGTAGTCCACCCTGAGGGCCAAGCTCACAGATAAATGCCCACAGCTTAGGCAGCAGTTCATCCAGATACGTCAGTCCTTTAAGTAGAGAGTCAGAGTTTAAGTAGAAACCATAAAATCAAGATTAACAAGAATATCAATCTAATTTATTATGACATAAAATATTGAAAGGACCAATAATTTTTTGTTTCACTGGCAAATACTAAAGTGGTCTTGGACCTACCCTACCCTACAGACAACTATTATTCCGCAGAAGTGTCTGATAAAAGCATGAACAGTTTTTCCAGGATCTGGAAACAAGGTGAGCTGTACTTAAAATCTAAGAGTGCATTGAGATAAAACATTACTGAAGTATTTGCTTGTGTGAATGTACATTCATATGTGTGTAAACAGCACTGACTTCATAAATGGTTTCATATGAAAAGCACATACCTGTGAGTATCTGCAGGCGGATTTGTGTGAGAGTGGTGAGGGCCGTCTGATACAGCACACATATACTGCACACCTTCTGGACCTCAGCTGAATCCACACGCTTCCCCCCGACCGGTTTCAGGATGTTCCGCACAGACGCAGACTTTTGGAACGCTCTCTTGAACAGATCTAAATGCGCAGAGAGTTTAACAAGGGCTCTAGCATCACACTATGTACTTTTTATCCTTGGTTTAAACAGCACTTAAAACAGACTCAGAGACAGTGTGGCTTCCTTTAGGCCAACCTATATCTTCTAAGGCCCCTATTTTCAAAGACAATATTTGAAGGCCATCTAATATATTTCAGATACTTGCAATATATCAAAATAAATAAATAAAATAATTATAAATAATTAAATTAAAGTCCATAAGCAAAATAACTGAATTTTATTCATGGTTTACATTTTTATTACCAATTAATAATTCACAATACTTTTCTAGTTTGTAATTATTTTGTATTCCATTTTTTAAAAAAAAAAAAAAAAAAAAAAAAAAAAAAAAAAAATCGCAAACAGCAATTTGTACCCATCAAAAATATTATAGAGCTTGACAATTTATATAAACTTGTCCATTTAAAATGACCTCATACAGTACATCCAGGTTGTCCAAGAACATGAGAACCCTGGTTAAGGAAATTAATTTTTTAAGGGAATTACTTAAAATAAGAAACAGGATTTCAGCTTACTTTTTTACTTTAAACTGTTTTAGCTTATTTTAACCCTTCTTTTGTTGAATCTTAAATAATTTTAAGCAATCTTGTGACCACCTTTGGAAGTGTGCTGAGGCCCCCTAATGGGTCCTGGCCCCAGTGGATGAGAACTTTTTTAGGGTTAGTAAAAAAAAAAAGTAAAATTTTTAAAAAGCGGTCAGAAATATTGCAGAAATTTTCAGAGTCAACATCCTTGAGTGTGCTTTAATGATAATCCATGTCCATCTGTAATCATCTACCTAACTTCTGTTCTATGACTATGAGTCTGGTAAAAAAATAGTTTTACAGTTTAAAATTATTTATTTCTCACTTTTGACAGGGAGGTTATTCTGTAATGAGCTTTGCTGGGGCTGGGGTGGTGGGGTTGGATCTTGAGTTTCTAGCTTTTTGCTGAGAACATCACAGAAGAGGGTGCAGATCACTGGAACTCCCCACAAACACTGTAACTGCTTTGTTACCAATGGCATAGACTCATTAAGCCTGGAGAGCAAGCAAAAAGAGAGAGAACGTGAAAGACTGCTTAATAGGATGGCACAACAAAGAAATCCAGAAACTATCTGCTTTATGTTGTCAATAAAACAATGACATACCCATAGTCAACAGTCTGGGAGAACCAGCCCAACACTGGGTGCCAGTGTGTGAGATTGGATTTCTTCTGAGACACATATCTCTGACAGTATGACAACATATCTGTCAGATCCTTGACAAAGTGACCTGCTTCCTGCTCTAGAACTTTTACATTAAAGTATCCCAGCTGAATGAGGTTACCTGGAAACAAAACATAAGAGAGATGATGAGATAAATGATCTAGGAATTACAAACTAAGAGCTAATACGGCCCAGCAGTGTACATCTTAAGTACTGATTCTTAACTCTCCATATGCCAGTCCACCAACGTTCTCCAAATACACACGCCAAAAAGTGTGTGTATAAAGCACGCATGCCTACCTAGTAAGCACAAAGTGTGGCTTCCCTCCAGACACACACAGATATCCAAACACTGCTCCTCTCGGCTTAAAAACAAGACAAACTTGCGAAAGAGGTCATGGGTCTGCATGGTGACCATACACTGCAAGGAGCACAAATTCAGACAGGTGAAATCATATTCTCACCATTTTCATTTTGAGCGTTTTTTATAAGATGTGCATGCAAATGAGGTGTTATTATCCTTCCGTGTGCGTTTGTTTCTTACATCTGGAGTAAGTGTGTTGAGGTGCGAGATGAACGCTGGAACAGACATGATGTGGAGGAGGAATGACCTCAGCAGGTTGTCTGAGAAATGTGCAGCGACAACTGGCCTGAAACGCACCAGAACCAAAAGCTCATCACATTATAGGCAACTTCACAGAAATAGAGCTACTGATGTAATCAGACCGAGAAATGTCTCAGAGAGCAAACACAGTTCTCATGGCAACCGACCTGAGTGACAGTGTAAAAACGGCTGTGAGGGTTCCTTTGGAAAGGGATGGTCTGGATCTTGCCAATCCATTTGTAAGCAGAATCTGAAAACAGCAAAGATGCTTATTATGTAAAATGTTTGAAGCTCAAACTCTTAAGAGCTAGAGCTTTCGATCAGTTAAAAAGTTTAATCAGATAAGGGTTTGAATTAATTGCATATACACTTCTGTTCAAATTTTGAGGTCAGTAATGAAATTATTTGAAATTATCTACTGACAGCCTGTAACAAGATTCTGATTGGCTGTTTGGATGAGCAGTACCTGAAGAACAGAGTAGAAGCCCTTCTGATTGAGATGTCCCATGATGTTCTCACAAATCCTATTTAAAGCAGGCTTGAGGGCCTCACCTTAGGAAAAAAGACAGGAAATTATAGGAGGGTTATAGGAGGGTATTTTAGCCTGCAAAGCTCTGATCACGTGACACGAACCCTTTCCTCGGATGATTTTCCATGTTGATGTGTCAGTGAATGTTATCAGCATTGTCAGGTACAGCGTCACCAATTTATTATCTTGCAGTATGTCAGGCTGCAGAGAGAAATGGAACACAGGAAATAAGCATTCATCAAGAAGCACTTCCTGACCTGTATGTACAGATAACTGTCAGACTCAGAATTGAACAGTTTTGGACTCAGTATGAAACTTTAAGGACGAGTAATTACAAAAAGATAAAGAACTGAATATTACCTTCAGTTTTTTCAGGAATTCACACGAGACCCAAAGAACATCTTTGATCTGTTTCAGCCAGGGGATGGTGAGATCTTTTGAAAGGGCCAGAGATACATACCATACCTAGAAAAATAATAGCTGGTCACGACAATGCAGAAACGTGGAACTAATGTAAGTTAGTATAGGATTAAAAAAAAAAGTTATTCATTGCTCGGTTAAAGGCTTACTTTAGGTTCATTCTCAACATCCATGCTACTTAGTATGATTCTACACAACTTCTCAAATCTCTGTGGAAGACAAAAAAAAAAAACAATGCCATTATTAATAATATTCACAAAATGTGTAAAAGAAAGAAAGACAAAATTAACCTAAATAAACAAGTCTTAAACAAAATAAATTAAAAACAACATTGTGTGATGCTTACCAACTTATCATCCTTGCTCAATATAAATAACAATTTTCTAGCAATTTTGAAGATGGATAATGCATTTCTTTTTGTTGACCCTGCATCGCTGACTGCTATGTAATCATCAACCTCTTTCCTGAAACAGAAAGTAACGTGAAAAATCTGTCAGAGTATAAATTCTCAAACTATTGTAAAACTGAAATAAAAATGAATTGAAACTATTTACAATTATAAAAAAATGAAAATGATAAAAACACATAATTAAAATTAAATATAAATATTAATGAAATGAATAAATTAGTAAAAATATAATAGGATATTAACTATCCCAAATAACACTGGCTCAAACAAAACAAGCTATCTTAAATAGTATTTACATTATTCAACACCCTTACATTCAAACAACTTCTTATAGACATAAGAGAAAGTATTAATACAGAATTCTTCACCTTTAATTTTCCTATGTGAGGTTTCACTTCTCATTTTTACTTTTCTATCTTAGGCCAACAAAGTCAGCAAAGATATGACTGTCAGGAATGGTTTGACTATTGTAAAGAACGGTTAACGCCAGCCCTAACCTGATTTCTCTTTGCAACCTGCAACGGCAGAGGAATCTTCTGACCAGAGCCTGGATTTGTGTGGCAGCTCTCTCTTTCTCCTTATAACCCTTCCGTTCCTCCCGTGCTATCCTGGCTTTATCCAGGAACTGGGATTTGGACGTTTGGGTAGCGGTGAACATCTTTTCACTCTTATCTGTGGGTTAAACTTTAAAATGTCATGGCCAAGAACAAAAATCTACATCACAGCTATGAGCAAAGACAAAGTCAGAGGCTATGCATGCAAGTACATGAGTGTAAAACTAGAGTAATTTATATTCAAAGCATGGTAAATGAATGTCTCATTTACAATTTAAAATATGTAAGACCTTTATCTTACACACACACACACTCAATTACCTTGCCCTAATGTAATGACTGCTAATGCTTCTGCTTCCACGGGTCACATGAATATTATCACATATTCACACGTGTTGTTCTGCAGATCCATTGGACTCTACAGAACAGAAGAGTAATTCACGGAGATAACTTTTAATTCATAAATGTAATAGTAATTTAAAGTACAAAAGATCTATTGAGTTGTAAGTCATGAGTTGTGTTATTATAATAACATGATTTTGATGAATAAAATTACCCTGGAGAGGGTATGTTATAAACACATGAGAGATTTTACTAGACACATCAACAAATCACAAAGCATCTGACAGAATTATATCAGACCAAAACTGAAGAGAGTCCTTATCATTTACTCGAAACAGTGGCTACACGACAGGATAAGCACACAGCGCAAACAATATTAACACTAAAGGTTTACATTAGTTGAAGATTCGAACAAAAAAAAAATACAACGTAGTTCAAGTGAATTAAATGAACCCACAGAGACAATAACATTCACACTAGCTATCCAGCTAGCAACATTCAGCGAGCTGGCAACGCTTGGGAAATGTTGTCAGTTGACAAACGTGTTTCAGATGAAATGCAAAGAAAGTCTTCACATTATGCACAGAGGTTTCATTTACCTGAGCGTTTGATAATAAATGGAAAACTGATGTAAACAAAAGAGCGACCCAAACACCGCAGCTCTAATCCATTAACGGTGTAACCTCGTAATCCTTCCGGGGGAACATTTGTCATGACAATCCACTTTCACAAGAAATATGGATCTTGTTCTTTGTCGTAGAGCACTGGTGTCGATTAAGCGATATTACACTTTAACCGTTTAAACGAGTAATTTGAGGATTGGAACAGCAAGAAGCTATTTTTTTGTGCTAACCCTTTGTGGAACATTTGGCGGAACCCTTTGTTATACATTTGGGCTGCGTCCGAAAGCTGAAAATGTTGATGTAGTGTTTTTGTTAGTTAAGTTAGTTTGTTTATATTGGAATTACAGTAGAGGAAGACAGCCATAAAAAATTAATAAAATAAAAACAGAAAAATCAAATCTTTTTCATCTGATATCAAAAGTCAGCCATACATCTAAAACACCAATAGTCGCTTTCAATAACAGAGATGTTTTAACACCTTTATTATTGTGGGGGGATGGGGGATATCCGAAATCCTTTTCCTTGTGGGGACATTTTTCGGTCCCCACGAGGAAAACATGTTATAAATCACACTAAGTGATGTTTTTTGAACATGTAAAAATGCAGAATGTTTCCTGTGATGGGTAGGTTTAGGGGTAGGGGCAGTGTAGGGGGATAGAATATACGGTTTGTACGGTATAACACTATTACGCCTATGGAATGTCCCCATAAATCATGAAAGCACAACGTGTGTGTGTGTGTGTGTGTTCTTTTCTCATGTTTCTTTTTCAGCCTTTAGCCTACATGTCCAAAAACAATGTAGTGTGTGAATGGGCGTAGATTACGGGGGGATGTCCCCCGCACTTTTAATAAAATGTACTTTCGTCCCCCGCACTTTTACTGGGTCTCACCGGTCCTAGTCGACCCGCTCCGTCGCGGGAGTCGGGCACGTTAACAACTTTCTGTAACATCAGTCGATAGCGCGCCTCTTAAGGTCGCAAGTGTATTTACGTAGAAACCAATGTGAATAAATCTGGATTTAAATTCAGAGACAAAAAATAATCTATGCATGACCTGTCATTTTATTCGTATCTAAAAATGAGGCGACCTGAGCACTATAGAGCGCTAACACTAATTCATACTCGAAGCCGGAGGGCGCTCTCTCACCGAAAGTCCAAAACAGATTCATAGAGTTAATAAAGTTACCCTGTCACGTTCAGAAGGCATTCAGCGCTGGAGCAGCAGCTGAAGGAAGAGAATAGTTATGACTGATGAAACATGACGACAATCATACATATAATGCTTTATGTGTGTTTTTCAAGCCATCTCAAGGTAGGATATTTATTGACAATAAAGTATATCATATGAATAATGCAGTGCTAACGGACAGCTTTTTTAATGTGTAGTCTCTTCTGCTCACCAAGGCTGCATTTATTTAATCAAAAATACAGTTAAAACAGTAATATTGTGAAATATCATTACAAATTAAAACAGCTGTTCTTGTATATATGTGAATATATAGTAAAGTGTAATTTATTCCTGTGATCAAAGCTGAATTAATCAGTGTCACATGATCCTTCACAAATCACTCTGATATGAGGATTTGATGCTCAAAAAAGCATTTATGATTATTATCGGTGTTGAAAACATGCTGCTTAAAAATGTTGTGGAAACCACGATGCATTTTATTTTTCAGGATTCTTTGATGAATAGAAAGTTCAATGAACAGCATTTATTTGCATTTATTATTGTTTGTAATATTATAAGTATCGCTTGTGATCAATTTAATGCATGTCTGCTGAACAAAAATAATTAATTTATCTCTTTTTTTTTTATCTTACCACAAATGTTTAAATAGTATAATGGTTTCCACAAAAATGAAGCAGCACCACGAGCAGCACAGCTGTTTTCAACACTGATAATAATCATAAATGTTTGTTGAGCATCAAATCCTCATATCAGAGTGATTTGTGAAGGATCATGTGACACTGAAGACTGGAGTAATGGTGATAAATTCAGCTTTGATCACAGTGACAGGAATATATTACACTTTCCTATATAGTCGCATAGAGAACAGCTGGTTTACACTGGAGTAATATTTCACTGGTTTATGTTTTTCACAGCATTTTTAATTAAATAAATGCAGCCTTTCCTGTGAACTTTATCTTTGCTTTTTTGTATAAGAGACGAAGTTCTTTGTATGAATTTGTTTTGTTAGATATACAAACCCCAACACAGAGCCAAGTGTACAGGTACAATTACAGGAAGTGTGAATATTAAATGACAGGACACTGGACAGGTGGAGTCACTTCCTATCTAAGTTACTGTAATGAAAAGCGCGATCATTTATTTGCCCGAGTGACTGTAAGCGCGTGACCTGCAGCCTCGTGCACGAGTCTGGGTTGCGACCGGAAGTGATCTAATTCCAGACCCGTTCCAAGAGGCCCGACAGAATCGGGGGGATTTCTATGGTAAGTAATGATATTTGTCTGCTATTTCACCCAATTTATCCGCTTCTGTTAGAGTATATTTTAATTACTATTTATTTTGGCGTGTAGTTATTAGGTTTTTATCAATAATTTCGTGCTTTCTTTAAAGAAATTGAGAGAACAAGCTAGTGTGCTAGTTTAGCTCTTTAGCTCCTGTAACGTAGTCATCTGTTTCCTATGAGTAACTTTAACTGTTTATTTTCTTCGTATTTAGTTATGACTCGTGTATGCACACAAACAAATATATACAGGCATAACATGACTCAAATCTACTGGGTTTAACTGAAATCCTAGCAGGTTTTGGTGTGGCGTCATTAAACCGGTTTCACGTTGCGATGAACCTGGTTTCTCACTGAGCGATTGATAAGTTGACATGCTTCAGTGTTTTACAATTAATCAATTTGTTCATGTGTTACATTTTAAGGGACTTAAGGTAATATGTGAAGTGACATGCCTTGCCCCATCCCCTAAAACTTTTAAACGCGTCCATAACTTTTTATTTTATTTATTTGTTTATTGACATTTAGGCCGCGTTTTAATTGATCATCTAAATAAATTCCACATTGTCCTTCGCTGTGTTCATACACATTTCAAAGAATGATAGTGGTGTGTTGCAATATAGATTCCTATGTTATTAATCCCCTGAGAGAAACCGATTATTAGTTTGTGTGTCCTTCATTACCATTCATTCCCATCCCTGTCTGATTTTCAGGAAGAGATGTCAGGAGAAAGTGTGGTGAGCTCGGCTGTGCCGGCAGCTACAACACGGACCACCTCCTTTAAGGGGTCCAGTCCCAGTTCCAAATACGTAAAGCTGAATGTCGGGGGAGCGCTGTACTACACCACCATGCAGACTCTGACCAAGCAGGACACCATGCTGAAGGCCATGTTCAGTGGCCGTATGGAGGTCCTCACGGATAGTGAAGGTAGCTGCTGCTGAAGAAGTGTTTAAGTAGAATGATGAAAAACATGGATGCAAATGTGTGGTTATGCAGCGTCCAGGTCTCGCTTTTCACCTCTGATCTTTCTTCAGGCTGGATTCTGATTGACAGGTGTGGGAAACACTTTGGGACCATCCTGAACTACCTCAGGGACGGAGTCGTCCCATTACCTGAGAGCCGGAGGGAGACGGAGGAGTTACTGGCAGAGGCAAAATATTACCTGGTGCAGGGCCTGGTGGATGAGTGCCAGGCAGCATTACAGGTAGAGTACTGGCTATGGATAGTTCACCCAAAAAATTAAAATTCTGTCATTTACTCACCCTCATGTCGTAAGATATTTTTAATGAAACCTGAGAGATTTCTGTTCCTCCATGTATTCACATATATTACACTAACGGTCAAAAAATAATAATTGAAATAATTACATATCATGATTGTATTTTGGTTACGTATCATTCTTTGATGAATAGAAAGTTCAAAACGAACAGCATTAATTTGAAATTTAAATCTTTTGTGACATTAAATGTCTTTACTGTAACTTTTGATCAATTTAATGCATCCTTGCTGAATAAAAGTATTATTATTAAAAATGTATCATACATAGTGGTGGACACTATCACAGTTTCCACAAAAATATTAAGCAGCAAAAACGTTTTCTACATTGATGATGATAATACTGGGTTCCCACTGGTCCTTGAAATCCTTGAAAGTTTGTGAATCTGAAGAAGAAGAAAAATTGTCAAGGCCCTGGAACGTTTTTGAAAATAAACATGCATAGAATCAGATCCTTGATCCTTGAAAGTGCTTGAATTTATTTTGTGCAAGAAGTTTTCTGGAAAAAAATTCCATATTATTCCCTCCGGTCCACTAATGTGTTATTTCGCCAACACTTCGTGGCCTATGCATACTAGCTTGCTTGATTTGCGTTAGTTATGTGCATTTACGTGTTACGTTAAGTGTTTCCCGCGTGAGGTACTCTGTGTTGTGCGTTGCCATGACATTCACACATGCACGAAACTACTACTATGGTACCTCAATGTTTTCAGTGCTTACACTGGTCCCAGATTTATTCAGTCAATGACTGTATATTGTGTTGAATAATAAAACATTTGTGATAATCTATTGCCCAAATATTTTATTCAATGTAATGTTGAATTGCTTTGCTTGTTAAGATAATGTAAACCCATGAGGCAAGAAAAACTTAAAAGCATATTCATGTATATTAAAACTTCTGGTTACATGAGCCTAAGCTCTTTTCAATTAAATCCATGCGAAAGTTAATATCATATAATTTTAGAATAACAGTATAAGATGTACCGAATATTCTTCAGTTTAATGCAAAACAGAAATACGACAAATGAAATATCAGATCTCTGTCATATGGCCAAAAATAAAAGCAAAACAAAAATGCTTTTTTGCATAGTAATGAAAACTGTAACAATGTCTCTTAAACACGATTTAACCTTGCTCTCACTTGAAATGTGTCCCACATTAAGTCCTTGAATTTGAGGGTATTGGACCTGGAAAATCCTTGAATTTGAAGTTAGAAATTAGAAAAGTTATTTTAAATTGTATTAATATTTCACAATGCTTTTTTAAAAAAATTATTATTCCAAACTTTTGACGTAACGCAAACATTAATCAGCGCACCTATATTGAACATAACATTCCAGTCCATTTACTGTATTTGATGTGCTCTATGTATGCATGTCAACGTTTATATGTGAATAAAAGCCTAAATTAAATTTGTTTTTCATATAAAGCGATTATGTCTCTTAGAAAGACAGAATAAACCTCTGAATGAAAGTCTTCTGGGTTTGGAATGACATGAGTTAATGATGACAGAATTTTTCTGTAAACTAACATTTTCCATGTTCAAGAAAAATATAATTTAAAAAAATTAAATATTTTTTTTATTTAATCTTATGTTGTACATTTTGGGTTTACAAACATTTTCAGAACAAAGATGCGTATGAACCATTCTGTAAAGTTCCACTGGTGACATCATCTAAGGAGGAACAGAGGCTAATTGCCACTGCTAATAAGGTACAAACACTTCACAACCATGTTGATCTTAAAGAAATTCTACTTGCTTATGCCCAGGACAGAACCATGACTTGTCTTTCTGTGTGTTTGCAGCCTACAGTCAAACTGCTGTACAACAGGAGCAACAATAAATATTCATATACAAGGTAAAATTAGTTGAATTTCTGACACTGTTTAGGTTGGGACGTATACTGTTGAGCTTTCACCTGATCGATTTGCTCTTTCTCTTTGTAGCAACTCTGATGACAACATGTTGAAGAACATCGAGCTGTTTGACAAGCTGTCTCTGAGGTTCAACGGCCGAGTGCTCTTCATCAAGGATGTGATTGGCGATGAGATTTGTTGCTGGTCTTTTTATGGCCAGGGCAGGAAGATTGCAGAGGTGTGCTGCACCTCAATAGTCTACGCTACTGAGAAGAAGCAGACAAAGGTAAAGGGTGTTCAGTCCGTCCACATGATTAAAATCAAATATTTTATCTAGTCTATCATCAGGGTTTCTGCAGGTCTTAAAAAGATTTAAAAAAGTTAGCCCTTACACAAATGAAGGGTTTAAATTGGAGCAGAAAGTCTTAAATGAACAAAGTCATGGCATTAAATGTTGCATGCACTGCAAAGATGAATATCTTCCTTAGTATTTTTATCTTTTTCCGATGCAGATATCTGTCAATGGAGTATGAAAACGTTTCTTTTAGCATGGAGTTGATTTTTCTGAACCCATTGGCAGATATTTGCTTGTTTTAATCATTACCACTTCAGAAAACAAGACTTATGTAATTTTTCTTATCCAATAAATGTATTTTCATTTAAGAATCTTTAGACATTTGCACTGGAAAGCGAGATCTAAAATACTGAGGAAGAGCATTACTTTTTTGCAGTTTGATCACAAGGCACAAAAAGTTATTTCCATATTCTAATGGTTGGAAGTAGGGGTATACAAGACTTAAGCCATGTTTTTGTAAAATGAATTAAAGTAATGGAGATCTGTTGGAAGTTGTATTTTCAGACTTTGAAGTGTTGCTAATACAACTCATTGTTTGCTTTCTAGACATTTACATTTAGAGAACATATTGACATTGTTCCCTTCAATTTATTCTATACATTTTCTTTACTTGGTCTTAAGTTTTACCTGCAGAAAACCTGTTTTCATTAAAGATCAGGAACAGAACTGCCGTTTCAAATGTTGTAAGTTTGTCACTCGCCTTTTTTAATGCTTCCCTCCATCACAGGTTGAGTTCCCAGAGGCTCGCATCTATGAAGAGACCCTCAACATCTTGCTCTATGAGTCTCAAGATGGCCGCGGACCAGATAATGCACTGCTGGAGGCCACAGGGGGCGCTGCAGGTCGTTCCCACCACATCGACGAGGACGAAGAGAGGGAGCGAATTGAAAGAGTGCGAAGGATCCATATCAAGCGGCCCGATGACCGCACTCACCACCACCAGTGACCCCGCAGTTTCTCCACTTTTCAGTGCCTTAACAACTACCAGCGCTTCAGTTAGGCCCCTCTATTTGCACACGGACACGTCAGTCAAGTTTATACGGAGTCTGCTTCCTTAGAGACACAAAGGGATACTCTCAAAAAAGCTTGCATTGATAATGTTACATGAATATAGCATATAGGGCAGTGCAGCATTGACCTCAAACGTCAGTTGTGCATTTGAGGACCTTACTAGAAAGTTATTATGAGATGAACAGAAGTGCACAACAGATGGGTAGTAAGTTTTACTGCTTTCATGACATTCCCTTAACGTTTTGCCCTATTTGCTATTCATAAAGCAAATTACAATGAATATACCAAGTTGATCAGCTAAACTGTCATTTAATTGTAGATTTGCAGCTAATGAATATCATCAGAATTGAGTTGTCATCCCTAGTATTTGTTGTCCATTTAGTCATTTACCATATTTTTTTCTGTTTGATTGAAGACTGTAGGGTTCCTGGTGCCTTATAGATTAATACTGTGCTTTTAAATGTTTTTGTTTTGCGTGTAGTGTCATAGATGTTGGATTTTTGTGGCTTTTGAGTTTAGTTTCTCCCCAATTAATTGTTTTTGTATCCCTTGCCGCTTTGAATTGAAGTGTCAGAGCAACCATTTCACAGTGCTGTCTTACTGAGAGTGTCTTTCAGCACATTACACCGGTCTTCAGTGAAGGAGGATATGAGAAGAACTCAATCCAGAGCTCCCCTGTTTTTACACTCCTTAGAGGAGAGTGTAACAGAAATTATTAATTTGTCACTTTTCATTTTATTATGCTTGTGCAAAAATATTTGTGCAAACTGTCGCTTGCGCTTGATTTCTGCTGGACCTTTGAGAGGGCTGTATGAGTTTGGCCAGTAGGGGGCAGTATAGTGTTATAGTGCACTTACAGATGATCAACCAGTAATCAAGTTTTCTATGCCCTTTGAGCTACAATCAGTAAACTCAGATTATGCTTTTAAATACCTTTGTTGCACTATATTAAATTCCATCAAGTTAATTACGCTTCTGGGTTTTGTAAGTGATCACATACAAGAAACTGAGATGTAGTCAGAAGCGTTCGGATGTATATCTGTACTTGAGTAATGGACACCAAGTATGAGTGTAATCAGAGACTCGGCCACGTCAAAGAAGCTTCATGATGTAGAGGAGTGCAAGCTCGTCGCTGCAGTGTGTAGCATCACAGATAGTTTGTGCTCATTAGTTTTATTAAAGGTGTATTTAAAAAAAAAAAAACAAAAAAACTATGAAATCTGTAATACTGTAGAGAAGATTGTACAGATGTGCACATGAATAAAATGTTTTGCATACAAATTATTTATACAAGTTATCACAAATAAAGATTTCTACAAAATTCTTAGACCAAACTGCTTTTATTTCTGTGGTTTGTATATTGGTATAAAACAATATCTATAAATATGGCTCAACAACAAAGCATGAAAATGACCAAATAAAATATTAAATTTACAAGAAATCGGAAGAACCGTAACCTAAACAACTTAGGTTAGACAAAAATAGCTTTCTTTTTAACTATAGATGTAATTTTCCAGTTGTATATCCAATGATCAATGCTGCTTTGAATCTCCATATACTGAGCTCTTAGTGGTGTGTGTGTGTGTCACATTTTGGGAAGTGGAGAACGATATCTTCTTCCATAAGGATTTCCCTCATGAAATATACAGAGACTTGGTGACCTCCTTCAGATCATCGAGACTTGATCCGTGGAGCCACCTTTGACAATGAAACAGTCTTAAGCACAGGAACAATAATGTTAAATTAAGCATAAATGCAGAAATAATCACTTACCACCATCAGATGACCATTTTTGCCTTTATAAATCATAGGATCTTGGCCAGTGCTGAAGTCCACCCCGCTCTCCTTTCCTGTCTGGATCTCAAACTTTATGCTGCGAGAAGATGAGACATTAACACATTGTTCTCAAGTGAACATTCAGGTTGGAAAATAGGAGATGTTGGTTTTTACCTTCCCTGAACAACCTTGATGTTATTCTGCTTGTTTGCAATCATAGCCAGTTTGGTCAAAGCTTCAAACAGGTGGTCACACTGAAGTACCAAGTCCCCCTTGGCACAAATTAAGCACAAATTTCTGTAATGTTCTACCATGAAATAATTTATAGTGGAAAGTTTACATGCATCCCGTGAAAGCCTGGTTTCCTCACCTTCTGTTTTGGATCATTAAAAGCAACATGAAGGATCATAACACAGTCACCCAGATTACTGACAGAAGCACCTGTGTGAACAAGAAATACCACTTTGCAAATACAAAACAGTATTTTAAATAGTAATACTCTTTCACAATATTACTGTTTTACTGGATTTTTGATCAAATAAATGCAGCCTTGACTTTCAAAAACATTTAAAAAAAAAAAAAAAAAAAAAAACATACTGCCTCCAAACTTTTGAACGGTAGTGTAACTTACAGAACTTTCTAATTACAGAAAATATTACTATAAAAAAATATCTCTATAAAAAAAGTGCAAAAATTATACTTTTAGTGGTACAACATGCCCTTAAAAGGTACACTTTGTATCTTATCTACCTCTAAATGATGCATACTGGTACCTTAGAAGTACATTATTGTCCCATAGTAATGTAGGTACTAACATGTACCCTTTAGGGGTATATAAGACACAAAGTATCTAAAGATACTTCCGGGTAAGAAGCTTGAGGAATGCTACACAGAAATAATTAAAAGGGGATGACTAAAAGTTCTGTAAAGGTCTTTTATTGCATACCCTGTTCCCTTCGGGACCTACCTTTTAGAGAACCGTAGTCCACTCTCTGTTTGATCTTAGCCTCTTCTATCATGTATACAGCAGCCTGAGTGAGAATAAGTTGCCTTTGTCTGGGTTTAAATCCATTCCTGTCATACTTCACCACAGGAACGCTGTACTGCAGAGAGAGATGTTGTGTTTAGGTGGTGTATGGAGAACAGGTTCTTATTCTATTCTGAATTAATAACAACTGGGCCTCATAAAAGATTCTGATTTACCTTGATACGTTCATGTCGTATAGTCTGAAGAACCCTCATATCGATATCTTGTTCATCTGGAATATGGAAAAAAATGCCTATGACATGCAAAAAGATCTGTTCAAAACTAAGTGCTTTTTTATGCAGAATAAACTGTACTGACTGATTCTAGTGTCCACAAAAGGAGCAGCGATGCTTGCAGGATAGCTATCCTTCTTTCCCCTAAAGATGGCACTGGTTACTACTTTTTGTTGCAGCTGGAAAGATACAGCATTCAGTCTTCATCGTCATCATTAGCCAGTTAATAAGCATGGTGATTAGGATGAAAGTGTACAGTGATAGTGACCTGTGCTTTTTTCTGTGGCGTAATTCCCCGCACATACTTCCTCACCATCATACGTGTGTGCAGCTGTCGCAGAATCTCTGAGGTCTACAAACAACAGCGTCAGAGACTTTCCCATATTAAAAAATAAATAAATCCTACTCATGAAAGTGTGCATACAGTGGCCCTAAAAAGAATTTGGACACAGCAAGACGGGGTAAAAAAATAATAGATATCACCATATAAGAACTGCAAACATTATTTTGCTTTGCAAGTTTTCAGAATTGTTTCATAAATATGCAAATGAGGTATTATGTAATTAAATATGCACAGATTTGCATACATTTCAAAAACAGAAAACTGAACATTGGATAAAGCCAGATTCAAATTCCTGTTTAATTTTGTTTACATATTGGAGTTAAAGGTTTTTACAAAAGGGATTATCCCAAAATTAACCAGCAAAGCAAAACAAAACAATGTTTTTGCCTGCAGCGTCTAGCCTTAAAGTGCCCCTATTATGCTATTCCTAATTCCTCATTTTGTTTTTGGGGTCTCCAACAACAGGTTTACATGCATCAAAGGTAAAAAAAAAAAACTGTTTAATTTTCTCATAATATACATTGCACATCACCACATTTTCAATGATTCTCAAACAACTCATTCAGTCTCTCTAAATCCCTCCTTTCCACGCGCTGCTCTGCTCTAATTGGCCTAGTCTGTTGTGATTGGTCTACTGCTTACAGCACATGTTTCAGAAGCTAACGTCCATTATCATAACTGAACTTCAGCTCCGGAGACTTCCTCAGTCCTCAACGATTGTACACACTGTAAAGACAGTAACGATGACGATGACAGAAACATTTGAAGGACTCGAACCTCCATCGCAAGGACAACACGAGAAGGACGTTTCTCAGTAATGCGCTACTCAGTTTGATGTACATTATGAGATGTTGCAACTGTAATTCCTCAACATCAGCTGTTTAGCAGAACTATTTCAGTAAGACAGAGATAACTTGAGTTAGCCGGTTAGCCGGAGACCTACACAATATAAAACACAAAACTATGTTTTTTGAAAATATATACATTAATAATTAATCTACTCACAGGTTGTGATAAATAAACTGGGTACTAACCCATCTTTCAAGAGCAAGCGTGTTGCGAATCCCGCATTGAAGGGTGGGTCAAGTTGTTCGTGAGCAGACAACGTAGAACATAGGCAGGCATTATGCAAATGTGTTAGCTAGTGACATGTAGCCGTAACTGATTCGGATTCGAATCGTTTAGGAGGTTCAGAGAATCAATTCTTTCTTTTGGGAGACAATAACTATTTATCGTGCACTTTCGACTTACAACTTTGCAGACCGTTTACATTCACAAACAGCTATATTACACACTGCATGAAAGGAATATTCAAAAAACCATAATAGGGGCACTTTTAACACAACTTCAAAATTAAGATTAGATAACAACATATCAAATCAAGTGGCAATTATTTCAAAGCCAATTTTAATGCAATTAAATTCATATACTTTAAAGTGTGGCTTAAGTGCTTCAGGCTTAAAATATCTATTCAGCCGTTCATTCTGATTGAGTAGTTTCTGCATTTTACTGATCACACTGCACTTTTTTAAATCTCTTACCTTTTAATGTATACCTTATTTTAATTTATCCCTTTTTATTTTTTTTTCCCAACCTATTTTTGTATTTTTATGTAATTCATAAAAGATTTTACTTTTTGGAGCCACTGTTGGGTTCCTCAGATCTTATTAATAGACAATTTGTGAATACCTCTGTCATGACTGGGGGAGGTGTCAGCCATGTGGTTTTGTCCAGGACAGTCTTTGGTAAGTTGACTTTGAGTCTATTCAGGTAGCTCTGTCGGACGAAGGCCAGGTATTCAGAGTTGTCAGTAGTTTTTGCATCACGTCTGGTCATATAGCCCTTAATAAACCTGCATTGATAAAAATCATGTCATAATGGGAATGCCATCTCATCCCTTTAGTGAAAGGTTATACACCTGGTAAATACTGTATTAATATTAGAAACTAATATTTCTAACTTTTTAATGACTTTGACAGCCCAGGCTCTGCGGTCTTTCTCTTTGCGTGCCTGCACCCCTCTCCAACATGTCTCAATCTTTGTAGCTAAATGATGGCAAAAGATGAATCACATAGTAAAAATTAAAATAGTGCATGTATGCATACTAAAATAAATATACTTAACGCTCATCCTTCCCTCGCACTTTGTAACAAATCCAATAACATGATATTTCATGACTCTATCCGCAAGATGGCCTTATAGCTCTATATGAAGCAAATGAGCTGTTCCACTGGGTCCTAAAGTCAGTTACCTTCAGTATGCATTCAGAACAAGCAGCAACCTCCCCCAGTTTCTCTTGAAGCCAATGCAGAAGTGACTTAAACTGCAATTCATCGACTGGCTGCTAGAGACAGGCTCTAGAAGGGAGCAGAATCTCATTGAGCCCCATGTTAAAAGGCCCAACTTTACAGCAGAAAAAAAAAAAAAAAAATGTTTACAGCCTGGTACAAATTGTGGTTTTGGTCTATACGGCTAATTTTGCCCTTCATGACAACTGTGAGGGGGATGAATCTTTTTATAACTTATTTGTTTACATTAAATTAAAGTTCTGCCTAATTAAGGGCGTGGCCCCTTTGAGTGACAGGTGGATTGTCAGTTGTCTACTGTCTGTTAGTCATCACGTCACCTCAGCTCCGCCCACTTTCCGCCTCTTTTCCTATTTTCTGTTATCCAGGAGTGATGCGCGGTGACCTGCTGCCAAGATGGCAAAGGCCAGCTCGACCCTACTTTTCGCTTCAAAACTGCTCTTCAGAAGCCTATGGGTGACGTCACGGACACTACATCCATATTTTTTTTTACAGTATATGATTCAGATACATGTAGACATTATAAAATAATTGTTTGGTAAAGTTTTAGCATTTTTAGTTTGAATTTTGAGCATTTTTAAGTTTTTCTATGTGCACTGAAGCATTCCATTAATTCCTATGAGGTTCAAATTGACCCGCAAGGGAAGGAATTTTTACTTTTTTAAATTACAACCACAAAACTCCTCAAATTTAGTCATTTTTTTATGCATTCGTTGTTGAAAAGTCCTAGGGTCTTGGACCACTCCGATGAACACTTTTTTTGGGTGGGGGGTCAAAATGGCCTGAGGGAAGGATGAGGGTTAAAGGAACGTGTCGACTTTTTGGGACTTTAGCTTATTCACCGTATCCCACTGAGTTAGATAAGTCCATACATACCATTCTCATCTCTGTGCGTGCCATAACTCTGTCTGACGCATCCACCGCTAGCCTAGCTTAGCACAAAGACTGGAGGTAAACTGCTCAATAAGTGACAAAATAGCGGCAACATTTTCCTATTTACATGCTGTGTATAGTTACATCGTGTACTAAGACATGATAATTAAAAGTTGAG
This sequence comes from Paracanthobrama guichenoti, assembly GCA_018749465.1. Lineage (NCBI taxonomy): Eukaryota > Metazoa > Chordata > Actinopteri > Cypriniformes > Gobionidae > Paracanthobrama > Paracanthobrama guichenoti. The sequence goes on along the minus strand of CM031947.1, from coordinate 10,780,299 downwards.
ATCAGGCACTGCGTAATATCATTGCGCCGCTCCACCCATGGTACGGCAGCAAAGTTCCTAGATCATTACGCAGGAATGAGAGTATAGTTCCTAGCCATATCGGTCTAGAAAATCACAACTTTTCATTTTCTGTTGGTTTTAGTACACGATGTAACTATACACATCACAACATGTAAATAAGAAAATGTTGGCATTATTCTGTCACTTATTGAGCAGTAGGCTAGATGGACCTCCATTTTACCTCCAGTCTTTGTGCTAAGCTAGGCTAGCAGTGGGTGCGTCAAACAGAGTTATGGCATGAACGGAGATGAGAATGGTATGTATGGACTTGTCTAACTTTGGGGGATACGGTGAATAAGCTAAAGTCCCAAAAAGTTGCCGTGTTCCTTTAATGGACTGTCATAATGTAGCTGTATAAATCAATACATATTGTTATGTACCAGCCTCTTTCTGTTTTCGAAACTCCCCTTTGGCTCTGTAGCCTTTGTATTTGGCCTGTATTCTTGTAGCTGTAAAAGCAACGTTCATAATAAATACATACATACATATATATATATAATTTATTTATTATAATAATAATAATTTTTAAAAAAATTCTCTCGAGGTCTCTGTTGCTTACCCAGTTCATGTTTGCAGATTTCAAAGGCATCTTCTATGGCAAAAAGTGTCTTGGCATATCGTATAAATATCTTTGTCCTGTAGAAGGAGGTAACATTAAAAATGTGGGGTGCGTCTCAAATAAGCTCCCTAGGTCGTGAATCAGACAGGCCTTAAAATGGCCAACTCCCTAATCAGTGCCCTGACAACTGAACTAAGGAGTTGATTGAGACACAGTTTGCATGGTCAAAAACAGATGCTAATTTTTCAGTATTAAATTGTAAAGCTGAAAGTCTGAAACAGCTTACCTGCCCATTTTATACTCATCAGGCTGGTAGCCTAGATGTTGCACCAGGGTTTCCACCCCATCTGCAGGTATACCTCTCCAGTGGGGCCAAGTGGCAGGGCAAAGTGCTTTATACCTAAGGAACATTGCATTTGGCGAGAATTTCAATGTTGAAAAGCTAACAGCTTTCACTTTAAGGGCTTTGAATGCTGCCAGTATACCTCTGTAGAAAAACCTCATATCTACGCCGATATGCAAAACCAGCTCGTCTGACCCTAAGGTGCTCCATTAACCCCAGATATTTCACCTGGTGCCTGACCAGAACTTCATCAAACTTGCCTGTGATGTAATAAAAATGCATTTGACACACAAAAGTAAACAAATGTGTGCTTATTCTTGTTATAATTATAATGGTAACATTTTGTCTTAAAATATGAGTTGTATTACATATTATGTATTCTTAGCATTCACATTTTTACACAAGTATCTCACCTGGCTGTTTATTGTCATTGGACTTGAGGCAGCGCACATACCACGCCTCCTTTGCTGTCAGAATCTCCGTCAGCTGCAGAAGACTGTTCTTAAACTGAGTGGCCACCTACAGATTTCATATTAAAATTCAGAATAAATCAGATGTCCCATTTAGTTAGATATCATGTGAGCTGTCACAGAAGCAGTTTTATTTTTTTTTTTTTTAAAATCCACAATATGTAATCTTTCGCTGCTAGAGGTCGCTTATTCAAAACAAAGGCGTAGATTGATGAGGCCTGGAGTTTTTCTTATGCCGCAGATGAGTGCTTCATGCATATGTGGGATAAAGCAGTGCTGTTTTATCATATTAGATACATTATTTGAGCTTCTCTTTGCGTTTGCTCGGCGGCTACTATGAGACACTTGTTGCACACTACAGTAAACTAGATAGATATTAGGCATGGTAAAACATGGTAGCCTACTAAATCAAGAAAACGAGATTTAAACAAATAAGACTAACTGTGTTGAGCTATAACAATGTTGATAAATGTATCCAAACAGTTGCTCACCTGTCTAATGAAATACATAATATATTAAAGCATCTTTGGTGTTTCCATGGTTTCTATAAAATAAAACCGGAGTAATGCGGATCATGATGTCATTGATAGGTGACGCACAGACACAGGCCATGCCCTGGTTAAAATTAATTATTTCTCTGGATTTAAACATTCTTGGAAATATTTGGGATAATGTAAGTACTAGTACTGGGCAATCGATTAATCGCATCCAAAATAAAAGTTTGTGTTTACATGATATTTGTGTGTGTACTGTGTGTACTGTATTATGTATATATAAATACACACTTCATATATATATATATATATATATATATATATATATATATATATATATACATACACACACACTTAAGAAATATTTGCATGTATATACTGTATATATGTATATAATTTTTCTTAAATATATACATGCATGTGTGTGTATTTATATATACATAGGCCTAATAATTATACACAGTACACACACATATATTATGTAAACACAAACGTTTATTTTGGATGCGATTAATTGTGATTAATCGATTGCCCAGCACTAGTAAGTACACAAGTCAACAAAATATATAATACACATTGTGCCTTTAAATGTACATATTCATTTGCTTTCGTTTTGTTTTTTCAGTTGTCTTGGTTTAAAATAGCATTAGTTGACTACACTACTCTGCAGCAATTTATAGAAATACTAAAGGCCCGTTCACGATTAACGATTAAATTAACGGTTAACGATATCTATATTATCATCCACAGCAGTGGACAATATCGTTCTGTTTATTATAATAAGCTTGCACTACAGTTCTGTTGTCTGCCATTTTAAATGCTTGAGGTCTTAAAGCAGGATGGATTCTGATTGGCTGCCAATGTTGTTCGCGTTCATCAGCTGGGGGAAAAATCGCTTTGAAAGTGATTCCAACAATATTGTTTCTCTGTGGACTTATAGTTATTGTCCTTGGTTTGAATGGGCCTTAAAGGTGTGTATTTTCAGTACGGAAATAATTCCTGGATCACATACAAAATTGCAGTATAGTGTCTGTGATCTGGGTTTTGTTGATTAATTGATTGTGTAATCATACAATTTTGTATTATGTTTCAAACATGATATGCTACATTTTTGTCACATGACCTTACTATGTTGCATGTGTAATTCTTATTATTTTGATTAACTTTTCTTTTGTGTTTTTATTCAACGTTTGAGTCACATGCCAGTCCAATCAAATAATAATGAACAATCTTGAAATTACTTCTGGTTTCATATATCAGTCAAAGGAAAGTCAAGAGCATTGCAAATACAGTGCATTATAAGATGTGTGCTGCACAGTATGCTCTGTTCTATCTATAGCACATTTTGGCAAATAAGACATCTGGGTATATCAAAGCTTAATGTGGTACGAGTACCCACAATGCAATTTGTACAATTTTATTTCATCTTAAAAAAATAATTTTTAACACAGCAAGTGGACTCACTGTCTCAGGTCTTCTCCTGCTGTCTCCCTCAGTGGCTGGAAAGCACTGCTGTATTATTGGGTTCTTTGACAGGCGCATCACCTGTCGGTTACACACACACACACAAATGAAGACAAATAAGAAATACACATGTGCACACACATTTACTGCCATTAACCCTTGTAGGACCAAAAGTAAGAGAAAGCAAATAATTAAGCGGCGAGTCATTTTCCTTTCATCCACCCTGTCCAGCGTTATCCTTTATTCTACACCCTGTGCACTTACGTCTTTGATGTTCTTGTACAAAAGGTCATTGTTTTTGTCAATAAACCCTGTTGAAATAAGACAAAAAGAATGCATCATAAAAATAAAAAAACAACAGGTTGTGAAAGCCAAAAAATATGTTTCAGAGGTTTATTTATCTGAAATGTGTTTTTCTGTGTCTTCTCTTACCCACAACGCAGTAGGTCACCTCCCCTGCATAATGAAGAAGACGAAAATCTCCTCTCTCCAGAGACTTACGGGTCTTCTTATCAGCCAGTTTATGCCTTCAGTTCACAGAATAGCAAAGTCATAAGACCAGAATCAAATCAAATCACTAAAAACTAAATTATGAGCAGAAGTCTTAATCTTCACCAGGCAAGAACCCCTACACATAATGCATTATAAAGGTATTCATAATGTACGTTATAAAGCATTATATCTTTTCATAAGTAATTGTAACCAAAGTTAAAATGCATTATAATATTTGCAGATTCTGAAATAGTTTTAATGCATTATACTTCTAAAGGTGTGTTTATAATGTTATATAAAAAGTATTATAATGTTTTTTAACTGAGGTTACAATTATTCATGAGACCATATAATGCATTATGAAGTGCATTACAAGTCATAATTACTGCATTAAAAATAATTGTATAATGCATTATACATAAAGGCTTTAAGTAAAGTGTTACCAAACTATTTATGATTCTTAAATTGCACATGTATTAACATAATAATTTGTATTTGTATATTGATTTATTATATGTACTGATAATAAATACAAAATATAGACTGTTTATCCAAAAAAACATTTATCCATTAACATTTGCTTTGTTTGAAGTTAACCATTTTGTATTTTTACCATATATTTTTAATATTTACATTATTTGTCAAATAAATATTATATTTATATACAAACCCGATTCCAAAAAAGTTGGGACTGTACAAATTGTGAATAAAAAGGAATGCGATAATTTACAAATCTCATAAATTTATATTTTATTCACAATAGAATATAGATAACATATCAAATGTTGAAAGTGAGACATTTTGAAATGTCATGCCAAATATTGGCTCATTTTGGATTTCATGAGAGCTACACATTCCAAAAAAGTTGGGACAGTTGGGACAATAAGAGGCCGGAAAAGTTAAATGTACAAATAAGGAACAGCTGGAGGACCAATTTGCAACTTATTAGGTCAATTGGCAACATGATTGGGTATAAAAAGAGCCTCTCAGAGTGGCAGTGTCTCTCAGAAGTCAAGATGGGCAGAGGATCACCAATTCCCCCAATGCTGCGGCCAAAAATAGTGAAGCAATATCAGAAAGGAGTTTCTCAGAGAAGAATTGCAAAGAGTTTGAAGTTATCATCATCTACAGTGCATAATATCATCCAAAGATTCAGAGAATCTGGAACAATCTCTGTGCGTAAGGGTCAAGGCCGGAAAACCATACTGGATGCCCGTGATCTTCGGGCCCTTAGACGGCACTGCATCACATACAGGAATGCTACTGTAATGGAAATCACAACATGGGCTCAGGAATACTTCCAGAAAACATTAACAGTGAACACAATCCACCGTGCCATTCGCCGTTGCCGGCTAAAACTCTATAGGTCAAAAAAGAAGCCATATCTAAACATGATCCAGAAGTGCAGGCGTTTTCTCTGGGCCAAGGCTCATTTAAAATGGACTGTGGCAAAGTGGAAAACTGTTCTGTGGTCAGACCAATCAAAATTTGAAGTTCTTTTTGGAAAACTGGGACGTCATGTCATCCGGACTAAAGAGGACAAGGACAACCCAAGTTGTTCTCAGCGCTCAGTTCAGAAGCCTGCATCTCTGATGGGATGGGGTTGCATGAGTGTGTGGCATGGGCAGCTTACACATCTGGAAAGGCACCATCAATGCTGAAAGGTATATCCAAGTTCTAGAACAACATCTGCTCCCATCCAGACGTCGTCTCTTTCAGGGAAGACCTTGCATTTTCCAACATGACAATGCCAGACCACATACTGCATCAATTACAACATCATGGCTGCATAGAAGAAGGATCCGGGTATTGAAATGGCCAGCCTGCAGTCCAGATCTTTCACCCATAGAAAACATTTGGCCCATCATAAAGAGGAAGATGCAACAAAGAAGACCTAAGACAGTTGAGCAACTAGAAGCCTGTATTAGACAAGAATGGGACAACATTCCTATTCCTAAACTTGAGCAACTTGTCTCCTCAGTCCCCAGACGTTTGCAGACTGTTATAAAAAGAAGAGGGGATGCCACACAGTGGGAAACATGGCCTTGTCCCAACTTTTTTGAGATGTTGATGCCATGAAATTTAAAATCAACTTATTTTTCCCTTAAAATGATACATTTTCTCAGTTTAAACATTTGATATGTCATCTATGTTGTATTCTGAATAAAATATTGAAATTTGAAACTTCCACATCATTGCACTCTGTTTTTATTATTTGTCCCAATTTTTTTGTATTATGAATATATATTATTAATATAAATATTATCAATGTTTTCTTTTTTCAATATCACGGACCCCCTATAGAAAGTCCAATCGCTTTTGGTCTGCTTAGAAATACATTTATGATGCTCTTTAAGATATTTTTTACTTTTATTGCAGGTTGTTTGGATGTGTGTTTCCTGGGAATCATACAGCCTTGACATTTCTAGTGCTATGGTCAATAAGTACAATCACTTTTTCTTCTTTCTTTTTTATGGAGGTTCTTGGCACTCACTCAGTCAGTAATTCTGGAACTTAATTTGTATTTGACCTTGATAAAGAGTGAGTAACACAACATCACAATCTCTCTGTCTCCCAGACTGCTGTTCATCAGGGTGTCAGTCAATAAAAGGCTTAAGAGAGACAATGTGGCCAAACCAGGGGGTGAATGCTTCAGTTTCAAATACAACAAGGCTTGGCTGATTCTTCACCATCAGAGGCTTGTAGTGAAGAATCACACTGCTGATAGTTTCTAGCAGTACTGAATTAATTAAAAGATACATAAGCAGAGGAACGCTTGTTTAGTGTCACATACAATACTGAATTATATAGCACAAACTCACGTTACAAAGTGGGGATGATTGCCCATTTTCTCTTCAAGTTTCTCAAGAAAAGTGAGATCTGTGGCATCACCTGGCCTTACACACTCATCATCCTGAAATACCAAAAGACACAAGTTCTCTCATGAAAATGCTTCAGTCTGCAACACACAGGAATATTTCATGCCAAAAAGTGAATATCTAATTATGTCTCTTTAGTGTGTAAAAACAATGTTCTCATTATTCTATACCAGCACAGAGATGATTCCTCTGTGCTTCTCCTCCACCAGGTCACAGATGATTTTATTGTTGAAGAACTGCACTGGCTCCCACTAAAACACAGTGAGAGAAAATGACACTTACTCTCCTTTTCAAACTTAGAGGATCACTCCATACGTGGTGTTTGAATGATGAATGATCGATGTGCTCTAACTCACCTCAATTCCTTCTGCTTCATATTCCTCCTGTTCAGACTTCAGCGTCAACTGAATGAAGAGCTGCTGTAGTTTCTCATTACAGTAGTTAATACAAAACTGCTCAAAACTAAGCACACACAGACATAAAATGAACAAAAATCTACAACATCATGCACACTAAATATCTATCTATCTATCTATCTATCTATCTATCTATCTATCTATCTATCTATCTATCTATCTATCTATCTATCTATCTATCTATCTATCTATCTATCTATCTATCTATCTATCCATCCATCCATCCATCCATCCATCCATCCATCCATCCATCCATCCATCCATCCATCCATCCATCTCATTAATTCCAAACACATACCTGTTGACAGTGAATACCTCAAATCCATAGATGTCTAACAATCCAATGACTGTCTTCCTGTTAGAATCCTAAAAAAAGAAAGTGGTAACCCTTACAAAAAATAAGTATACTTTGAGTTCATTTTAAGTATACTTAAGTAAAGTTCAAGTATATTTTATGTATACATAATGTAGTATACTAAATGTACTAGAAGTATACTTTTAAGTGTATTGTTTCAATACTTTTAAGTTCAAGTGTAACAGTAAACTTTGAGTACACAACTAGTTTACAGTTTTTCATTTTTTACTGCAACTATATGTATACTTAAATGTATACTGATCAAATACTTCAAATACTTGTAGCACATTTTTTTAGTTTATGAAAGTATACTTTGAAGTATACTTTATGAAGTATGAAGTATAAGTTTTCTTTAAGTGAACATAACATCATACTTATAGCTTAATATTTATATGTTTGCACTTTGAGTATACTATGTTCCTATTTAGGTATTAATGTTTTATACTTGAAATACACCTTTAACTACACTTTAACTCTTTCCATTTTAAAAACATTTTATTCTAGCTTCATGCATCCTTTTTGATCAACACTTAAATGTGGGTACGTTTAATTAAAAAAGCAACATTTAAAAAAAAATGCTGAGAAAAATCACATTTTTGTCAAATATTACCTCGGGATCGGATTCAGAACGATGATCAAAATACAGATTGAGTAGATCGAGTCCATCTACACCCCAAAGCTTCACAGTCGTTTTCTCTTTATGGGTTCGACATTTCATTCAGTAAGGTTAAGCAGTTTTGAACTTATATGCTGTTTTAATGTATGATGATCGCATTATTTTACACGTAAGCATCACTTGTTTCTGCACTGTGTTTTAATCAGGAGATTCTGTACTATTTCAGAAGATGCGTAATAGCGCCCCCTACCGTATAACAGTGAAAACGTGGACAGACGGAAAATTCAGTCAATGGCGGGAAAAGAGTAAAGTAGATTTGAAGTAAATATGTGCACTACCAGTGGACTAGCCTACACATAAATTTAGATAATCAGAATTAGAAACATATCTGTTTTCTTTATAAATCAGTATTTTCAAACAGTGTACGTTTATAAGACAGGATGTAAAACTATATGAAAAAGTATTTTATGATATACTCAATCAAAAGAGTAAACACAACTACAAGCCAAGTATAGGCTACTACTTACTTTTAAATATATCTCAATCAAAAGATTGAGTACATATAGGCCAAATAAACTTAGACTTTTCTGTCAGTAGCCTATAAGTAAAGTATATTTAAATACAGTATATTTAAGTAAGTATATTCCTGAAATGCACATAAAGTATATTTCTGAGAAGTACATAAAAGTAGACTGAAAGTATACATTCTTATTTTTAGTTTAAAGAAGTATAATAATAGGATACTTGAATGAACTTCTTTTCATAACGGGAAAGAATGAAGCAAGTTGTTTAGGTTTTGTTTCTTTAAAACTGTCCGGTAGAACGTAAATGTTTTTAAATGGAACAAACCACATTCAGGGGGTTTCAGCAAAATTCTACCAATAGATTTACAGTGTAACCATACATTGGTTTCATATGGTAATTATATGAAGTTTTTTTCTGTTGTCCTCTTACTTTATTCTCCAAAGACTCGTTGATTCGGTTGACCAGCCATGTGAAGGCACGGCCATAGATGGCTTTGGCCAGGGCATCTCTGGCATAGATAGCATGATCAACAGTGAAAGGACTCAAGACCTGGGGGTCAGAAAGACAGTTATCGCCTGCTTCAACAAGGATTTTGGTTAAAGACAGTATTCACAACTGCCCTTATTTTACCTCCTCTGATTTGGCTTCAATCTTTCTGAATGTAAGAGCTTCATGAAGGACCTGAACATGGACCCCTAACAGCTGAACATAAATGCAAAAAAAAAAAAAAAAAAGGAATGTTACACAGATGTGTGATAACTTAGAATATGTCAATTTCAATATAGTCCACTTTAGACATTCTACTAACTATAAGTAACTTTGCTGTCTAACTACAGGTTAGGTTAATAGGTACTTGCAAAGTAATTTATAGTCAGTAGAATGTATGTCAAAATAAAGTATAAGCAGATTTTAAGCAGACAGTCTTACTAATACTCTAATGACTGGTAGTTGACATGTAGTTGCAAAATTACTTATAGTTAGTAGAATGTCTAAAGTGGACTATTGAAATAAAGTGTTACCAAAAACTGACCTTGGATACCCATCGCAGAGCTGCATTAGAGTTTAGAGTAGCATAACCTTTGGTGTCTCCATCAAAGTGCACATTTCCCAGATGGAGCACACTAGCTATGATCCCAAAGAGGTGCTAGTATATTAAAGAAAAAACAGATATTGTAATATCTGTTTATTATCAAAGGTGGCAGCGTCCATCATAGATAATTTAAACTGACAAAAAATATTGTATTTTAAAAATTGCAACTCTCCTTACCTCAGTGTCATTAGCATCAAAGTCAATGACCGATAATGCATTTTTAACAGTTTTCCAGTCGTTCTTGTCATTAATAGAGCTCACATTGGAACATTCTCCCTATTAAGACAGCAAACGTATTTGTAAAAATACTGAAGAGTCTGATTTTACTTAGATTTTACAACTATTTTGTAATTATGTTACACACCAGACTTAAAATGAGAAACCATACCTGCACTAAATAACTATAATGTTTAGTGTCCTTCTCCAAGCCCAGGTGCCTCAGTAGGTCTTCCTCCCCTCCCTCCACCAGCTGGTAAAAAATATGAAAGTTTCTCTCACCATGGTTTTGGTGAACCACTCTAGACTTTTCCAGCAGGTAGCTGAGTATGTGGCCACCAACAGCATCTCCCTACATATTAAAATCAAGTGTGAATCTTCTTTAAAGTGCAGTATTATTGATGGGGTGAAGTTAGAAGGTATCTATACCTGGCTATCAAACTGAATGTCCATATACTTCCCAAAACGGCTGGAGTTGTAATTTTTCATCGTCTTTGCATTTCCAAAGGCCTAAAAACAGATTTTATGAATGCATTTAATACATAGTGAATGTCAGACCTATTATGAATATTATTGCTGGACTGACCTCTAGTACAGGGTTGGACATAAGCATGCGGTCTCTCACAGTGTCGAGTAAGGTGGAACTAGGGCAGCTGACTGCATAGTACTGCAAGATCTTCTTGGAGGCCTCAGTTTTGCCTGCTCCGCTCTCCCCAGATATCAAAATAAAGTGGTTGTTGGCTTCTGATAGCATGGTGTGGTAGGCATTATCCGCTAATGCATAACTGAAAAGGACAAAAGATTTACAACATTTTATTTTAAAATGTCTTATGACTGGTTTGTCAATGAAGGTAAAGTCAAACACTTACATATGAGGGGGGAGCTCAAAAAAATTCACTCCCATGTAGAGGTCCATTTGTTTCTTGTTATAGATGTCCAACTCTTTGTATGGGTTTACAGATATCAGCAGAGTACCTATGTAAGTCTGTGAGTATGGAGATGCCTTTTGATTTATAAAAGATACAATCACAATGAATAAAAACGCTAATTAACCTTTGTTTTTCACTCACGTATATCAAATCCTCTGTGAAACGTTTTTTCAGATTGTCCAAGAAGGCTGTTTCACTGTTGTGGGCGTCAAGAAGCACAAAGTCCTGGATGCCAACTCGGTCTCTGGCAATCAGGGCTCCCTCCAAGTCCAACTGACCCAGTTTAACCTTTCCTTTCTGCCAATCAGACAAGCACAACACTGACCATGACCCAACGCAATTTGTTTACATTGACCAAGTCTATAGGATTGTCATTCTAGATCCGTAAGGTTCAGAAGCTTAGTTTTTAAAGCAGCAAAACAGGCCTAAATATACATTTCAGTTAAATAATCAGTGAGTCCTTTGCTGTGAGATATTGGTTATGAATGAAAAAGTGACAGGACTAAAATGGAATTGGCTATTATAATGCATTTCTTCAGCTACAGAGTCTAGTGACTCTTCACCCTTTTATTAATAGACTTGCTGTCATGTTGAGACTGAGACCGAGAATCAGGGTCTAAGGTCTCTGATTAAGTCACGATCATCCAACCGCATAATCCCCTGCTGATGTTTAACTAAGTACTTTATAATGCTGTTCTCTATTGTACAGGCTTTTGTAATGAGATATCATCTGCAATGAGTAGACCATGTTCCTGTCCCTATGAATGGCAGCTTTGCTTTCGCTATAAGAAACCTGTTTAAAAAGCATATTGAGACCGCAGATCAGCATTCAGTACACACCAGGCAGCCATATCTTCCAACTTGGTTCTGAGAGATACGTATGAAAGCCATGAGTGCATGTCTTCACTCCCTGAGATATGGGTATAATCAAAGCTAATACCAATATCAATAATAAAGCAGATTTGATCAACGGCAATATCTATTCCATTGGAAATTAAAGTGTGACCTGTGTAAATGAACAGAATAAATATAAATTAATTGAATACATTGTCCAAAATCATATAGGACCTTAATACATAGAAATCTTTAGCTTATTCATGCTTTTAAGGAAATCAGGAAGAGGTTTAGCCAAAAAATGAGCAATTTGTCTGCAAAAGCTAAACAGTCCTCAACCCTAATGATCAGAATTTGCTGTAGTTACTTCCTCAGTTCAGTGTCTGTCAACCTATTTCAGTAAAGAGAATAGAGAAATATATTTCTCAATATAAGAAAGAAACTTTTCAGGCATGCATTAAAATTGTGCATTTTTAGATTTCCAGTGGTCTTCTCTATATTTCAGAAATTTGCTGTAATTTGTCCTCTCCCCATTTTTTAGAACCCTGGATATTTGACTTTCATATAGCAAATTGGAAGAAGAAACTGAAAAAAAAAAAAACCTAAGTCTACTCTAACGACTAGAAGCCCCCAAAATCTCCTCTGCCCCCCTTTCACCCACATAAACCTCATTAGCTCTGAAAGAGGCCAGTTTTTTTGTCCTGTAAATTCCAAAGACGATGGACAATGAAGAAGCTTTTAAAATGCAGTCTACATTCCATTACACATATTCTCTCTGCATATCCTTTCAAAATTTATTCATTAGAAAACATTTAATGTCACACCGAATTTCACACTGGGCAGTCCCAGGACAATAGATGAGATTTGGCCTATTTGGGCTGGTGCGGGCTGGTTGGATGTAGAGGGGGAGAGGGCAAAGTAGCAGAAGAGGGAGAGAGAAAGAGGGAGATATGGAGGGAAGGAGGGACACAGGAAGGGAGGGAGGGGGTTGCTTATATTTGTCTGATCTGAGAGCTTCTGAAATGAGGCCTTCTTGAGACAACAGGACAGACTAAATTGTGCTGTAACGGTCTGTGTCCCGCTGCTCTCTGAGACACTCATTTAGCATGCCCTCAGGGCACACAATGGAGGCTTGTTCTGAACTCCGCAGTTATATGAACACCGTAATCAAGGGTACTGTGTGTGTTCGGGAGGGGGACGTATTTCTCAGATGGGAGATTTTCGTCCACCTGTCCGCCAATAAAATTTTCATCCCACCGCATGCACCCCTAAGTTGTGAATCACCACCCACCACATCACTTCACGCTCCCCACCATTTCATGTCCTTACCGACAACCCCAAAACATGCCCCTTCCCCTCTCCCCCTGCTTTAAGCCAAAGGGGCAGGTGAACAATATCATTGAAGATCCCCCATTTGAGATGTCAGAACCAATCTCAATCTCAGCATTATTGTGGAGACTCCCCCTCTCTAGTTTCTGTCCCCACATGGGAACAAGCTGAACTCAATGTCACATGAGGAACAATGGACAGAGGGGTTGCTAATGTTTATAGTGTGACACTTTCAGTGTGATAAGACTCATGGACATCAGCACAGGAAAAGCCTGTTCCTCTTCTCAAATGAGAGATTCAACTGAAAGCAGTTACTCTGATGGGTCTGAGGAAACTGTATGGTTCACATATAAAGTCAAAAGTTTGGACACACCCACCCATTCCTTATTATTATATGTAAATCGTTTTTCAGAATGAATTATGAAAATACTTAATTTCAAGTATTTGAGCGTAAGTCTTTAGAACAAAAGGTTTTTTTAAGATCATATGAAACATTCAGTCACGTATGTCCAGATAATCAAATCACATAATAACGTCAAAAACAAATCTACTATTAATAATAGGCATGTTTCTACAATAGATAATTCCCAACCAATAAAATACTGTAAGCGCCAAACAGTCACCTTAGTCAAAACTATTAAGGTCAAACATATTTTAATTGTTGTATAGCCTGTACGAAATGCAAAAACAAAATTTAACCCCAAAGCCAACAGATAAATTTTTTTCTTTAGTTATAAGCTTTACTTTTTTCCTTTTAAAGAAAATAAAATAGTTATTAACACACAAAGTATTTAAAATCACATTTGTCACATTATTGGTGCTCTTCAGTATAAAAGCTATTGTCTTATGATTAAGAGATGGTCCTTCTACCTGGTCTAAAGTGTCAGTCGCGGCTGAGTTGAGATGACCTCAACCAAATCAGAGAGGGAGGGAAGGAGAGAGGAAGAGAGAGAAAGATATGGTAAAGACATCCTACTCCTCAGCAGGCCTGGCCAAGAAAAGGAAAGACTAGACATAATGGGCAATGGTAGCACTCTCCTAAAGTGAACGGCGAGGTCTAGTTACATCTCTCTTTCTCAGAGTAAAGAATCCTGAAGTTTTGACAGATTTACTTTTGATCAATCAACTGGGTGACATATTGGATATTGTGCTACACTGAAGCTTTCACTATCAACTGTGTACAGAATAAAAGCAAACAGGAAGTAGAAACTGAAAGAGTATAAGAGCATGTTAATGGCCACTTTGAATGCTGAAGTGTATTGCTTTCTTTTGATCTTTCTTTTGATCTTTTCTTTTCATCATTGCTTTTATTTTTATGCTATTGCTTTCTTTGCTGTAGTGCATTTCTGGCTGAAGATAATAGCAGTTAGAACATATGCTAAGCAAATATCTCTAGATACATGTAAACAGAGCCTACCTGCATCTTGTAAGCTGATTGGGTCAGCCGCCGATTAAAATATGGGAACTAGTCGCATCAAGACCAACTTTGTCCTTAACAATCCTTTCACATCGAGCTAGAGCCAAACAAATCCTACCATCCCAACACGTGCCATGGAACACCCCAAAATTCCACTGTGAATCTAGAAAGAATCTTCAGTGAAACTTGTCTAAAAACTCCTTAAATGTTAAATTCAGCGTTTCTAACAAGGCTTGCATGCAGTTCAAGCGGTTCAAGCTTAGGTGGCTCAAACGCGGAGAGGATGTCCATCTATTATTGCTATGTTCTTCACAGTAATGACCCATGTTCTGGTTGCAAGGCCTGGGTATTTAATGATTCATGGACCAGTCAGGAGGGGGTTCAGAGAACCAGAGATCTTATTCAGTGCTTACCTAGGTGTCTACCACTGCGCTGGGTGTAACACAAAGATACAGAAACATGATCTGGCCAAACGTGGATATCAACCCTTCCCCCAGTCCTCTACCACTGCTACGGTAATACCAAACATTACAACAGAGCAGCTCCTGTTTCTGATCTTTGATTAGGGAAATAAATTAATGGCTAATTAACCACTGTATATTAAATCAGTGGGTTTGAAAGAGACACACAATAAAGTTGTCATTCGGGCTGACAGCACTCCACCATGCTCTTGGCCACTTGAAGCCAGCTGGCTCAAGACTCAGCCAGCATATGTTAGTCATTCAATCACAGCTTGTCCTGTAGTTTAGCAGAGCCAACGAACGATTACTTCATGTGGTTCTTGGATGGACTAGACTTTAAGAGGTTTTAGACAGTGACTATTACTAAGCCCAACTTCATTTTCCCTTTGCCTTGTTATCTGACTCATGCTTGAGACAACTGACTGGTATCTCTTTTCGCTCTACTAATGACCCAAATAATCCAGTAGAAAAGATTGAATTTCCTACAGCACTTGCCTTGAATCTCAAGTGTGAGAGATATACTGTGTCATGCTTGACATGCATGTGATGTACAGTGTCACTCTTGCTAATTTTCAACAAGATGACAAGTGAAGACTGTTTCTTTTGAAGTGCACTTGAACTTTATTTATATAAACTTAACCCTGACTAAACGAATATTCAGGGTTCAATACAAGTTATACTCAATCATTAAAATCCCTCATTTAAAAAAATAAATAAATAAAGCGAAGTTACAGTGTTGCACTTACAACAGAACTGGGTCTTTTTTTTTTTTTGAGAATTTAAAAGCATAAATGTTACGTTTATATATAAAAACTTGTAACACCGTGTCTACACCGGACGTGACTGTTGCAAAGCATTTGTCCTTTGTGTCAGTACATCATAAACAGAACTATGCATCAGTTTACTGTCGGAGATTTGTCACTTGGGTCGTGCCACATCCAGTGTAGACAGAATCACTGGTATACTCTCAACAATACTCTCTTGAGTAATATTACTTCATGGCCGCTAAAAAATGTTCTATATAGTATGAATGTGTGTAGTATGAATGTAATCTGGACGTACTACATTCGCCATGTTGTCATTATCATGTGACATATGAGTGTCAGTTACGTCGCTTCACTGCACACTTCAGAATCTCCCCGGAAGAAGTAGGTCATCCGGGTACTTTTTGCCTACTGTTTTATGAGTACTGTGAATTTGGACATACTTCTTTTGTCACCTACTGTTTTTCACCTACTATATATAAGAGAAGTATGCGATTTCAGATGCAGCCACTATTCATAATAAGCTTTATTGCTTTTAGTCACGTCGGTGAGTCCGGTGAAGGCAATGGGCCCTCTTTTAACGGTCGGCATGCCAGGCGCCAAAAGGGTTTCTACGTGCAATAAACCAATCATCTCATCTCCCATTCCCTTTAAAAGCCAGTTGCACTTGCACAATGGTGGATTTGCTTTTTACATGGCGGAATTTGCAAGCGGAATTCTTTTATTTTTAATATTTAAAAATGTTTGTGTGCTGCTGCTTGTCCCTCTGTGTGTAATAAGCAGAGTGTACGCACGTTGTGTACCCACCTATAGGGGCATATTACTAGCGTGCACTTTAAATAACACAAAAAATACTGCATTTCCAGTTGCTTCAAAATAGCAATGTGTCAAAAGTGACACTGGAAATGAAAATGATAACTGCGCCGGAAAATTGCGTCGCGCCGGGTGTATGATAGGACCCCATATGTTACAATAATTCTTCTGTCAAAACTTGTGCAATATTTTATTTGTAAAGCTGTTTAAATAAATGTTTTTATAGTTGTTTTAGGGTTTATGACATTGCATTGTCATGGTGACACAAATGTAAAATTGGATATAACTCAGAAAAAGTTTTTGTACTGTAAAATCATGTTAACACATTTTAACACACAAAAATTATAACATTCAATATTAACATTATTGAATTTGGCATCATTCACGTCCAATGTGAGCACCTCACTG
The DNA here is from genome assembly GCA_018749465.1 of Paracanthobrama guichenoti. NCBI lineage: Eukaryota > Metazoa > Chordata > Actinopteri > Cypriniformes > Gobionidae > Paracanthobrama > Paracanthobrama guichenoti. The sequence goes on along the minus strand of CM031947.1, from coordinate 10,763,365 downwards.
CAACCAAGATTTATGCAGTTTTCTTATTGACTTTCTTCTGTGGAATATTAAAAGAAGATATTTTGAGAATTTTATTTTTGTTGGTTTTGTTCATACAATGAAAGTCAGTTGTCACCAAAACTGTTTGATGACCAACATTTTTCATAATATCTTCTTTTGTATGCCCCACAAAGGTGAACATTCCTTTAACCTGGAATATTGCTTTAAAATTGGTTCGAAATCCATTGTTTGCTTTCATCAAATGGCCTTATAGTTCTGCAACTATTGCAAACATCAAGGCCATTGCACTGTAAAGGTAGGACTACTATTCTATCCACAGTCATATTCACACTTGTCCCATTCACAACCTCTGTTGTCAAGGCTACCTTCGCCCCCTTCACCACAGGCCTGTTTTGCTCCACACCCCCCTTTCTAGTAATGCTTGTCCAGCCTTAACAGGCTTTGTGCTGCCCACTGGGCCCTGATGCAGCACGAGACCCGGCAAATCCTATTATACAGGAGTCACAGCACTTGATTTTCCCATTAGAGATTCCAAGCTGAGAATAAGGGTGTATTATAACACCGGCTTTGCCGCGTTCCCACCGAAAGTCCCATCTCACTCTCTCATTTTCATGTGCGCTTTTCTCAAGTATTAGCTGTGTTGTTTTTTTTTTTGTTTTTTTTTGCTGTGTGCTTCTTGGTGAGCAGTATGAGCTAGAAATCACAACTAGAAAAAATAGCGTTCTAAATTACAGTAATCGTCATATTCTTATTGGTTTAATTTTAATGAATGAATATTCAATAAAAGCTTCCAGGCTTACCTAAGAAGTATCTGAAGTGGCTTGTCAATTCATGGATACTCTTCAAGTGCCATTGTGAGTGTTCTTGAAATACTCCTGAGGTTGCCCGAGGTATCATCAAAAAAATCAAAAAAAGGCAACTGTTTTGACATAAGCCAAGTGTGACGACACAAGTCGTTTTTTAAAGGTGTTGAATGAATAGCAGAGAGAAGAAAGCTTTCATTTACTCTCCCTGTCAGAGTTTAGATCAGTCATGACCTGCTGATATGACTAAAGGTCAAGACTAGTGTCAAGAGGTGACCTGATTGGTGACCCCCAAGACGTGGTGTTTGAACTGGAACTTTGAAGGTCAGAACAGAAACAGAAGAATAGGAGGTGACCACTAACACAAGGGGGCTCAATCAATTGATTTGAGAGTATCAAATATTTTCTATGTATGGCAAGGCACACTCTTGCATTTTTTGCTAGTCAGTGATGTTGGGATACAGATTAAGTTATGTTATAACAAACATATTGAATCTTGTAACATGACAAGGCATCACACAGAATTTAGTTACCTGAAGTGTTGTAAATTATTTCCCCTCCTCCCTTATTCAGGTAGTTTAACCCTATAAAGACTACTATATAATTCGATTCCCAATTTTAAGGCCTCTAAACTATGCTCAAACTAATGCTCAAAACTTTGCTTCTGCCATCTGATTGATAATTTATACTTATTAAGCAAGTAAAATGCCTTTTAGTATAACCCTTAAGTCCTTTCTTTTATAAAGATTTTTATAAAGCGAACATAAGAATGCATTTTCCATTATATTGATAACACTTTACAATAAGGTTTCATTAGTTAACTATATTAGTTAACATGGACTAAGAATAAATACAACATTTATTAATCTCAGTTAGTGTTAATTTCATCATTTACTAATGCATTATTATGTATTAGTTGTTAACATTTGTTAAGGCACTGTGAACTAACATGAACAAAATGCTGTATTTTTATTATGTTAACAAAGAAGAATAAATACTGCAACAAATGTATTTCTCATTGTTAGTTTATGGTAATTTATGCATTAACTAATGTTAACAAATGAGACTTTATTGTAAAGTGTTACCATTATCTTTTATAAAATACATATTTTTATAAATATAAAATATAGATATTATTATTTATATTTTTAGATGAACACTTACTGACCAAAGCAACTTAGGTTTACTTGGTTATCCATACATACTTTTCAGAAAAATCATGTTAAAATGTGAGTATCAGAAATGATACATCAGGCTTCTGAGGGATGTCTCTTTTTGCATTAATTGCATTATATGTTTTGCCCTCCACAATTATAAACTAGTTTTGATCATAAAACTATGCATTAAGATGAGTGGCAACTGATATAGTATATTTTTATGTATAGTAGTCTGCTATAGTGTATTGAACATTGCAACATCATATTGAACATCAGAATTTCACCTTACTTTTTGGCCATATAAATATCAGAATATCAATGTTGTTTTGACCTCATTTTTGAGAATATAAAAGCTATGTGTAAAACCTGTTGCTAGCATGTTTCAGATGCTTTCTTCATACACTTCTATACTATACCTTGTTTCAGCAGAAACAACAAGGTTGTTGCTAATCATTCACCATGTGGTCACTACAGCTTCTTTAAGGTTTCCTAATGAACCCTCTGACCCTTCAGAGACAGATCGTCTTTAGACAATGCTTTAGGCTCTTCCTCTGCTGTGGTCCAGTGTCATCCATGCGTTCAGTCTGGGAGACAGCCGCCCAAAGGTCACTCAGGGTCTCTCATTAGTCTAGGAAACAGAAAGAACCAATGGAGTTTAGGACAGAAGAAGAATGACTTCACTTTACAAGTGACTGGGTTAAAACAATTAATATCAAAATCAAACAACTTAACTTAAGTGTGAAACAGTGTTTTGACTTCTGTATGGCAATTGTATAAACCTGTTTGTCAAAAGACAATCCTAAAACAGGTGGTAAGCTTAATGCAGGATGACAGTTTTGGTTGACAATATGAAGAGGGAACTACTAAAGCCTAAAGAGCTGAGAGAGTTTCAACTTACAGTATACATACATTTGGATAATATAAGGTCATATTAGCTGTATATGCATAATAGGCTAGTTGTTAAATAGTGGAAAATCTTTAATATACCAACCTATTTCATCCACTAAATCTGCTCTGCTTAAAATAAATTAAATCAACCTGTATATAAACCATGGCTAATAGACAGAGCACAGTGTCCATAAACACCATTAGGGTAATACAAATAGCTACACGCTAAAATAATTTACTGAATTTAATTTACTTTAATTTATTAAAGACATACATATACATACATACATATATACATATACATACATACATATATACATATACACATACATACATATACATACATATATATATATATATATATATATATATATATATATATATATATATATATATATATATATATATATATATATATATATATATATATATTTATATATTTACATAAAAACACTAGCAGCTGTTGTTCTGTTGGGATTCTGGAAAAAATAAAAATAAAGTATGTAGGCCTGCATTTTTTCAATTTAAAACTGTTATGACCCCTTTTTGTCTAGGGGTTTGTCAGGGAAGTAACAAAGGAAATGAAAGGTATCGATAATAAATTGAATGGTAACGCACTTCAATCCTCGGTCCCAGAGTGAAGGAATTGACACGAGTCTGCTTAGTTGCAAGAAAAAGTAATGCTTTATTTACAAAAAGGAACAGTAAGTTTAACAGAAGGTAATCTGGAAGCAATGGCTCAGGGGAGAGCAAGGCCTAAAATAACAAAGAAAATGATCAACTAACTCAATTTTGGAGCAGCTAACTTACCTCAATTACTCAAAAGAAAACGAGAAAATAAACAACATAAAACTTCCCTTAACTCATTGACTGCACCAAAAACAGGGATGAAATAGTAGTCAAAAAAAAAAAAAACTAAACTAAAACAAAGCTTTTTTTTTTTTTTTAATTAACACTTTAAACCAGTAAATCCAACAGCTGTCTTCTCCAGAACTAGCAAGGTCACACTGCTTGCTAAAGTCTAAAATCTGACAACCACCATAACATTGTTGGTACAGAAAAAGCCACATGATGAAGAATCAAAGTTCATCACAAGTTTTGTTTCCACAATCTGAAGTAAACACTAATATACAGTAGTGTAAAATACTTAAGTAAATAATTGATTACTGTACTTAAGTATATTTTTGGCTGCTTTGTACTTTGAGTATCAGCGACATTAGCAACTTTTAAGTGTATACAGTTTTAAGAAAAAGTATGTGAACCGCTTGTAGAATCTATGAAAATGTGAATAATTTAAACAGAATAAGAGATCATACAAAATGCATGTTGTTTTTGATTTAGTACTGTCCTGAATAAGATATTTTACATAAAAAAAAAAAAAAAAAAAAAATTACATATAGTACACAAACAAGGGACTCAAGAACAACCATCACAAAACAAAAAAACAGCCGTGGATCATCCAGGGAACGGCACACAGTATTAAGAATCAATGGTTCATAAACTTTTGAACAGGGTCTTGTGGACTATATGTAAACACTTATTCAGGACAGTACTAAATCAAAAACAACATGCATTTTGTATGATCTCTTATTCTGTTAAAATGATTCACATCTTCACAGATTCTGCAAGCGGATCACATACGTTTTCTTGCAACTGTATAGGCCTAACCTTTAGCCTACTCCAATACATCTGTAATGAGCAATGCAAAATGCTCCAGTTAAAATCAGATACTCTAAGACTTGTACTCAACTGGTGACTTGTAAGTTGAAATGGAGACATTTCCGCTGTAAGGTATCTGTACTTTTGCTTAAGTGGTTTTCAGGTACGCTTTACACCTCTGCTAATCTATAGGGTGCACAGTGTCATGCACACAAATACAAAACACCACCACTAAAATCATGTAATAAATATTAATGCAACAACATAAGATGTCAAATGAAACCCTGTAATGTACATAACAAAAATAATATGATTTTAATTTCAATAAATGCGATGTCGTTTAATCTAAAATAACCTTGTATGGTAAGGTAACTTAAACCAATTGACAGGTTTTATATAGCATTTTCACATTGTGTTTCCTTTAACACAAACGTGGGTGCATGCAGTCTAGTATAGCTGAGCCGGAGGCACACACGGGCTTTAGGACCCAGCGCTGTTCTTCGGGAGCGGCGTCTTTTTGTCCGTTGCAAGCGCGCATTGATTGTAACCATTGTGACTTCGCGATTTACCATCTGTAGTGTCCCATGTGGTTCAAGTCAATTAACGACACCGGCCGGATCACTTCCCACAGGATTTGAAACCTATATTTCAGAATTCGAAAAGTTTCCTGAAGTTATGTTTAAAGACAAACAGGAAAAGGTTAAATTATGGAGAACTGGAAATTATGTTCTGGTTGTTGCCTTGAATTTATTCTGGAGTCCTTTCTCCACCACCCACTTATACAAATAGCATATTAAACGGCGATCTTACTATTATTAATCACGAAAATACCTGTAATTATAAGCAGCACCATGATAATTAGATATGCACGTGCTAGTTTGTTTTACTCAGCATTTCTACAACACTGTTTTAAAACACTTTATGCGGCGTCAATGTCATTATTCGTATTTATTTCACACACAGGAGAGCTATTAACTCACGGCATGATATTAGATTTTCAACCAGGGGCCGAACCTGTCATATCTGTGTGATATCTGTCATGTCCAGCGCGCGCCACTCAGTGCGTTTTCCCGCCGCAGTGTAACCAAAACGACGCGGCTTCAAAGGCGGTTAAAACGCGAGCAGTAGACCGAACTACAGCTCTTCTCAGGACAGAATATCACACAGAACCGCACGGAGAGGATGCGTCTTCATTTAGGTCTGTTTAAAACAAAAATAAGGGTCCTACATATAGGCTATATAGGTGAACAGTAATATCAGGAATTGGTGTTTGTGTTATTTTACGTTGCCTATGGCTACAGGGGAACATGGAAATCACTGCTTAACTGGTTGCAGGTCTCTGGATTATTGGAGTTTATATTAGTTTTCTCCGAGTTTATAGGAATCTATAGTCTATATATGAAACGATGCCTGCAGTAGAAACAGAGGATTTTGTCTAAACGCTCAGCTTTATGTTTCTGTTTTCTTTTTTTTCTTCTTCTTTTTTTGTGGATAAGAAGTTGTACCGGACTTGAAAAAAAGCGCACCTGTGGACTACTGCACAACGAAAGCACAAGTCTCCGAGGAAGAAACGTGTTGATTCAGTTACAAAACACTGGAAACCAGTAGGTGAGATGCTCTGACAGATAATCTGCGTGATTGCGGAGGCAAGGCAACAGCTGTCAGTCAGAGCGCGAGACCCCCTCCCTTCGTCACGGCTCGCGCTGCGCGTGCACACAGTGCGCATGACCGTCAAGAGCGAACCGCACAGACGAGGGAAATTTAAAAAACGGTTTTTTCTTGCGGGACAACAAGTGCCCCGACCAACAGTAGAGCTTTCCTCCGTCTCGTTATCCAAGATTTTCTATACCCCAGAGCAACTTCAGCAGAAACAAGGTAAGGTTCCGTTTTTCTCGTGTTTTATTAGTTATTTTAAATACGTCAAGAGGCTGCGCACCTGTTTCGGACTGGCATTTTATTACAGCCTGAACATTGATGTCTGACATAACGTTAAATGTCTGACTTTAATTATTACCTGGTGCTTTGAAGAACAACTGCAAGCTGCTTCTCGTCTATATGTTTTCTGTTAAATACGACATTTAAGATTTAATATTGAAACGCGCGAGCAGACTGACAGGTAACGGTGACTGATGACGTCTGATGATTAGTCAACAAAACAAACGTCAAAAGTAGTAACTTTTCTTTTTTATATATATTAATATTTAATGTTTTCTCTTTTTTCCCATTTTCTTGCTCGGTTACAGTGTCTAAGTTTTTGTTGGGGATCGCCTATTTTATTAATATTTTATTAATGTGATAAACTCGAGTCAGATTGTGGCTGTTGTTGTTGTTTTACATCGCAGATGTTGAAAAAGTCACATATTTGTACTATTTGTATTTTCTTTTATAAAAATAACTTTTATTCTCTGTTGTGCATGGTTCATTTGCTTGCATTTTATCTGCCAGGAGATGATTGAAAGTGGAATTACAAGCAGGATGTCTGGGATTCATGAAAACCCTGGACAAAGTCACCACACCTCCGCACAAGACTACAGGTAGGGGGTGATTTCCTTTGATGGCTGAACCCATTGCTTTTGAACCTTGAGCAGATTAGAGAATAAAAAGATAATTTCGGGAAGAAGAAGAGCGCTGCTAATCTTAATACAATCTCCACCTTCCCTATTCTGTAAAATAAAGGTGTGATTTGAGAGGCAGGGAATTGGGGTTTGTGGAATAAGAAAGGAGCGAGAGAATACATCATCTTTGCTCTGAATGGATCTGTCAGAAAGCATCAGCTCTGTTTACACGCCCGCTGTCGGCACACGGAGGGATTGAGTACCTTGAAGGGGGCCCCCATGGGTCACCAAGGAGAAGTGGCTCCCAATTAGAATGTAAACGAGGGCGACTTGAGCTGTGATAAACCGTGACTGTGTGCGCCCGCCTCCCCCTTTCTGTGGGACACGTAATGGTTTGCATCAATGAGCAAATAAAATCATTTTTTCTTCCACTTGTATAACCGCACCCTAATGACCGTAAACTGTCCAATACACAGCTGGGTTTACAATTGCACTTCAGAAATGCTAATAAGTACAAGGATGTAGGCCCTATTTTGTTGCCGATCCTTAATTTGAGTTTATGTGGCATGCTATGAATTCTTTCCAAAATAAAGCCCCCACCCCTTCCAGTTACTGAAGCACAGTTTTTAAATCAGCACTATAATGAATACCATTATTATTCTTTTCCTTTATTATATCTGTGCATCAATAGAATATAAGTCAATCTCAGATCTGCGGTGTAAGATTACGTTTTCTCAAATGAAATGTTTCTGAAGTTACAGCGCAGCCATTGTCTGGCAAGTGGATGCTCTTGGCGACATTAAATTGTCGGCTGTAGTCATGTCAAAATCAGTTTTAGATTTGTTGGATCTCTCAGGCTTTGTGTGAAGGATTTATAAAAAATAGTACAGTATTTATATAATATTATGTAAACAATAAAAAAATAATAATATTAAATATATTAAATAATGCTGGGCAATCGATTAATCACGATTAATCGCTTCCAAAATAAAAGTTTGTGTTTACATAATATATGTGTGTGTACTGTGTATAAATACACACATGCATGGAAACATATGTTTTATATATATATATACACAGTATATACATGCAAATATTTCTTAAATATATACATGAAGGAGTGTGTCTTAAGCTTTTGGCAGACACTTACAGGGCTTTGAAAACAAATGTTTAAATGCTAAATAACACTTTTGAAACGCTGTAGGTGAATATTGTCTTACAAAGCTAATACTGAGGAAACCAATAATTGAAACAAATGAAGCTATTAAATGGAAGGGCAGAGAAATCCAATTGAATTCCATTAAAGGTAACACTCAACAGAAAGATGCAGGTCTGATGAAGCAAGGTGTTAAACTGTCCCTTTCTGTCCCTTTGCAAGGTGTCTTTTTCATGTCTTTGTATGGGGACAGGCGTTAGGAAGACATTTCAAAGCGCAAGGCTGTAGTGTTGACACGTTGGTGTCTAAGGTTTCATATTTGCGAGTGTGTCTGTGTGGGTGTGTATAAAGGATAATTATTCAGAAGCTCTAAACTGGAGCAACCAGGGTGCTCAAGGCCACGTCCCTAAGTTCTTCCTTCAATGCTGTAATTTATTCAGGTGGCAGACTGTGTGTGCAGTGTGGCTTGACCTCCAACTCCTTCAACTACCCCCTCCCGGCTACCCCCCTTAGGTACTGTCTGATGCCTCCAGGCGGGGGGGATGGTGCAGAAGGGGACAGGGGTTGGGTGGAAAGGGACAGGGAAACAGATGGCATCCTATTTTTCTCTGTTGTGTGAGGCCTGTCATTCCAGTAGATTAATGCAAGGGGTTGGTTAAAAAAAAACGGTAAAGACAATCAAGGAAGGGTTTTTGGGGGGGTGTGTGCAGGGAACAATAGAGCCACGTGCCGCTGTGCAGATTTGTCGTTTGGGACACAATAGGTGATCATTTTTCAATGGGGCTGGACCAACTGTTGCAGGCAACGTGTGCCACATACCCATGTTTCAAATGATCTCATGCGTTGTTTACATATGATTCAGCCAATGACAGTGAAGAAGGCACTGGTCACCTGACCACTGTTAGAGGTGGGTTTAATGGAGAGGGGGGCACTGAAGTGTCCAGACACACAAAATAACTGAAAAGTGAGGGTTGTCATAGCGACCCCAATTATTGGACTGAATAGCGAGTTTGTAGGGAAGTCTGGAGAGAATTCAAGAGGGTTTCTCTGCTTTCTTGATGCTTAGTGCAAATGAAGAAATAGCCGAGTAAATAACCCTGCGTGCACTGGATTAGATCAGAGGATGAGAGTATTATTTATTTCTATTCCCTAACAATATATTTACAAGAAGACTTGCTTATTTTGTATCTATTTAAGAAAACTTGAAAAATAAGAAAAGAATAGAGTTAGCTTATGTAGGCCAAAAATAATACCATTTAATATTAGCAATGACCATTGGAAGCATTTAAGAAAACTAAATTCAGTTGAATAGTTCAAGAGCATTTTTGTGCTACAGTTATCGTCTTGTCTTATTCATATTTGTGCTTCAGTACTGAGTGCTATACTATGTTTTTGCAGACTCCTGACTACCGACCCTTCGCAGCTGAAGGACGAGCTGCCTGGTGATCTTCAGTCCCTGTCCTGGCTCACCTCTGTGGACGTTCCCCGGCTGCAGCAGATAGGGGGTGGACGGCCCGACTTCACCAGCTCTGCTCAGAACAGCCTTCTGGAGCGGCAAACAGGTTAGGAGGTTTATACACTGTATACAATTAGCGTGAATGGAGGTAAAAATGGCAGTAAAAAAAATGGTTATCTTAGCTTAGCCTTAACCAATGATTTAATTAAATGCTGTTATTTATTCATATTTATTTATTTGTTTGTTGTCAGTTTTATTTCTTTAGCATGTTTCCATTTTGTGTTCACTCTGACGTTGTCTACCAAAGCTTTAGACTCAGTTTATTGGCCCAGTTTATTTAAAAAATGCATTAACATTTGTGGATTAAATCCCCATTTATAAACCAAATACTCACACTTTGCTAAATCTTACAGCTCAGCTGAATGGCATGACGGTAGCTGGAGGAGCAGGATCTGCGATTCATCTACAGAGTGAAATGCAGCACAGCCCTCTGGCCATCAACAGCGTGAGTGAGGATTCAGATTCAGCATTTCAAACTAATTCAGACTACATGTACAACCAGGATCATTCAGAGCTGAACAAGCATTTGCAATTGAGCTAAAAGAGCCATGTGTTAATGGATTTGTTCTGTTGTTTTTGTAGATGCCGCAGTTTTCCCCTGGGTTTCCTTGTGCCACATCAGTGTACCAAACCGCCCCTCAGCAAGTGCTCACTTTCACTCAGGCAAACCAACAGGTTGGTCCAGTATTTTGTATTATTTGTAAAGACTGCTCAAAACAGTAATATTCAAAAAAATGATATAATAAAAAAAATTAAAAAAACCTTTTCTGTTATATTCCTTAGTGTTCTCCCGGTGGACTTTATGGAAACTACAACAGCCAGAGTCTGTTTCCTCAGCCCCGAATTACTGCTCACAACCAGGACCTGCAGCCCAAGACTTTCCCTAAACCCATCTATTCTTACAGGTGACAAAGTTCACTGCGACAGCCTCTGAAAAACATTATAATTCTCTGGAAAGGGAACAAGATTACATTTTCTTTCAAGTTGACTACATTTGATATTATCTATTTTCAGCTGTCTCATTGCCATGGCCTTAAAAAACAGCAAAACCGGCAGCCTTCCTGTTAGTGAGATCTACAGCTTTATGAAAGAGCACTTCCCTTATTTCAAGGTGAGGGATTAATGTAAAAGCACACTGGAAAATAGATGGACTGAGCCAGCATGCCATGGAATCAAATAAATGTTACTTACAGTATATCGTTGATAACTATGTTTCACAGACAGCACCTGATGGATGGAAGAACTCTGTACGACACAACCTGTCCTTGAACAAGTGCTTTGAGAAGGTGGAGAACAAGATGAGTGGTTCCTCTAGAAAAGGCTGTCTTTGGGCACTCAATCCTGCAAAGATCGACAAGATGGAGGAAGAGATGCAGAAATGGAAACGCAAAGATCTCCCAGCCATCCGTCGCAGCATGGCCAACCCAGGTCTCGAATCTCGTGACTATTATCAGTACTAGACAATTTCATCTTGTATTGACAGCTGTTAATATCATGGTCATCTTTATAATATTTTCTACTACTAGACACTTTTGTTGTTTGAACTGGTATTCTGGTCACCAAGCCATATCTGTGTACCAGAATATCATAGCCTTCAGTGTGGGCTCTTTTGTCTTTGGGCAGTACACAATAACCCAGAACACCCTTGAAAACACATGGAATACACTACACACATTCAAGTCACTCCAAACACAAGATACTAGGAGATGCATAACAAGTGAAAACAATGTGTTCTAAAATCCACTCAAAATATCAAACATGTTTGATATTTTCCGACTGGATAGGATCATAGTCTGAAGCTTAAAAAAAGTCTGAGCTCATCATACCTTACACAATTTTCAGTGAATTTGTCAACTCTGACTGCCCAAAAATTAGCAGATAAATCTAGTTAAACTACTATGTCATTTACATTTTCCTGTTTTGTTACTTTCTCTTTTACCAGATGAATTAGACAAACTCATTACAGACAGACCGGAGAGTTGCAGACAGAAGTCTGTTGATACTGGCATGACTCGCTTGCCCAGCTGCCCACCAGGGCAGACCCTTCCGATAGCAGCTCAGATGCAGCCCCAGCCAGTGGTCACTCTGTCTCTACAGTGTCTCCCCATGCACCAGCACCTTCAACTGCAGCTCCAGAATCAGTCTCGCTTGGCTCCAGCCTCCCCTGCTCCTGCTCAGACACCCCCACTCCACACCATCCCTGACCTGACAAACAGCTCCCGCCCCCAGCATCTAGCCAAGCAACACAGCGACTTCTACACGATTCACACCGACATGAATTCAGAGGTGGACGCACTGGACCCAAGTATTATGGACTTCACATGGCAAGGTATGTTAACTAAAAAATTATCAACTAGTGTATTGAAAGCCATTGGCTGTTTCTCCACTCGAGTCTGATCTAACAGGCTTCTTTTATGATTACAGGAAACCTGTGGGAGGAGATGAAGGATGACAGCTTTAACCTGGAGGCAATAGGTACTCTCAGTAACTCCCCACTTCGGCTGTCTGACTGTGACCTGGACACTGGCAGTGTCACGCCTGTGTCCAATGCAGGAGGACTGCCTTACCCAGACCTGCAGGTGACAGGCCTCTACTCTTCATACTCAGCCATAGATGCCCTTTCTAACCAGTACATGAACACACAAGGAGGAACAAAGCCTATCATTTTGCTTTAATCGCACACACAAGAAATTAAGCAAGCTGAGCTTTACTCCGCAGGATCTATAAAGCTTTTCAATCCTATAGCATTTATGGTGATGTAACGGTGTTCGGTGGTGAAGTTTGCATTGACTATATTGATTGCATTGGATTTTAAAAGGACCAAATCAGCAATTATGTTTTTTTAGAGAATTTGCATGGTGAGAGAGTGTGATTTATAAGGGATTTTCTAGAACAGTCCAGTGCAGATCGCAATACTGGCATTGTGGCCAAGCATCATCATAAGTAACTACAGTGCTGCTCTCACGATAAACCTAATGCAAATTGCGAGTTATCACAACACTGAAGAAACAAAGAAAAAAATAAAGGGAATTATGATTTTGGGTTTGTTGCCAAGCTTTTTTTTTCTTTTCTGTACCATAAAAGAAACTTGTTTTCTTCTCATTTTGTCCATTTAATTGTTAGCCTTGTAACTGTAGTTGTGTGTCTTTTGTTGTACTGTAATAGACACTGTATCTGCTCTTTTAATGTTTGTTTATTTATATTTATGAAAAGAGCTGAAATGGTGACATGAATCATTTTTATTGTACATATCTAAATATTTCAAATGCAAGCAATAAAATTTCACATTCAGATTGAAAGATGTATTCATTTAACTTGGATAAAATGTTCTTAACATCTGACAAAGATTTCAGCTGCACATACGTGACAAGCATATACAGTATGCATCAACTATACTGCAAGGTGGCGTTTCATTTAAATGATATATTGCTTAACCCATGTATATTTATAAGACTTAGATAAATATTAATTGAAAAAATGACCACAACACCAAGATGAAAAACATACATTATTTAATTCATAATTATGAATTTCGTTTAAAAACATCCTGATATACAGTCGACAAAGACAGTCAGGGACTAGATTAGAGTTTAGGCTCTAGTCTTATTCTGACCTGTATGTTTTACAAAGCACACAAAACCGATGAAAGGCAACCAATCTGATCAAGAAGACTTCTTTAATCAGAACTATCAGTTGAGCACGGTACAGCACAAGTAGGTACATATATTTATCCATTTATATAACCAGCACATATGAAGTAATTCATTTGAACAGAATCATTATTTGCAGTCAAGTGAAATAAACTATACAAACAACCAAAATTAAATCCATCAAAACATAAAGTGGCAGTGACATTGATAATGCTTTATAATAACTTTCATTAATGTTATAACATATAACACAGCAGATTAGTTGATGCACATTCAAAATTTAATGACATCTGTAACAATTTGAATGTGCATTAACAATTAAGCATTACAGTATATATTGTACTGTATGTTATTAGAAATAAAAGTTATTATGAAGAATTACCGTGGTATTTACACAGTGATTCTATTTACGTACAATACTGTTACTTTACGCTAATAGAGATTTACTCCATTTGTTACTCCATATATTCCTGAGGAAGTGCCATACAGCGTGAATGTGCGCTCTGAGCATTGGCGATTCCCTAAAATAATCAAATATTCAGTCTTCCACTTATTGTACATTCATATGTCGATTATACCCACAAAATTGACACAAAGGCACAAACGTGAATCTATAAATACTATATAGTGGTTTCCCTCTCTTGAGAGTGAGTTTATACTCTGGTGCCAATGTGAGAAATGTTTCTCCTAACGTGATCACTGTGAGTCACACAGAAATTGTAAGTGAGTAAGTGTACTATGTGATTGCTGGACATTTTCAATAGTGCTTTTAAGTCTACTGACTAATGCGTTGATCCAAAATATTTTTTAAGTTCTTAAGCATTATTGTTTAATTCTAAAAGACACGTCCTCTCTATGTGTAGATTCATTTAAATGGTATGTATGGGATCAGCTGGCAGTGGAGTTGTCCATGGTGGCCAGCAGGTGGCAGACTTTGGCTCGCTGTGAGGGAGTGATGTTCTGCGCCATGTGGATGATGCAGTCCATAGTCACCTCTGGGTTGGCTTGGACTAAGCTAAACATATAGTGCAGGAAAAGTCATTGAGAAAATCGATTTACGTGTATTTCAGTCTCCAGTTTTTAAAAAGGTCTGCTGTTACAACCACTGACTGATTTCCACTTGGTTGGTCATTGTGTTAGTGGTAAATTTGACGTAAAGTTCAACTGTTACTTTGCAACAGTTCGTACCGGTTTGCTAGATTTAGGAATTGTATCAGATTTGAGAAATGTTTTCAACATTGATAATAAAAATAAATATTTCTTGATCACCAAATCATCATATTAGAATGATTTCTGAAGGATCATGTGACACCGAAGACTGGAGTAACGATGCAGAAAATTTAGCATTTTTGCCATCACAGATATAAATAACATTTTAAAATATATTAAAATAGAGAACATATGTTTTAAACTGCAATAAAAGTTCACAATATTACTGTTTTCACTGTATTTTTGATCAAGTAAATGCAGCCTGGGTGAGCATAAGAGACTTATTTCAAAGTGCTACCGACTTAAACTTTTGAACGGTGGTGTATGATAATGCATCTAAAAATGCAATTTAATGCCTATCGAAGCGAGAGAAAATTACCTGCGGATGTGTTTGAGAGCGTAGTCCCTCTTTAAGCATTTGATGTTCTCTCTGATGACGGAACGTGTTCCATCCTGCTGTGACAGATGGTTTTCCAGCCACTCTACCACCACTTTGTTATTGTCCCATAGATATGCCTAAAAGATCCCAATATCAAACAATTACCTCACATGAGACACATAACTGTTTCACGGTCAAGTTTGCTCATTTTAGTAGTTCAGGTAATGAAGATTCATTTTAAGAGTTAGCAAATCTTGACTATACTGTCCACCAGAGTTATTTTAGTATTATTATAGTAATTATTAATACTTTGAATTAGAATTTCAACACTTTTTATATTGTTAGTTCTAATTTTAGTGGAATATTTCTATGTAACTTCAATTTTTATTTCAGTTTTAGTAATTTTAGTACTTCAACTTATTTTATTTCAAGGCAATATTACTAGTTTATTTTATTTTAATATGTATATATTATTTCATTTACTATTTTAATGACCAAAATCAATTAACAGATTATTTTTAAATAGTTTTATTTAACAATAACAACACTGCTGTCCACTTCTTGGCACATCATTCCAGATCCTAAGTTAAAAATGATTTGAATCCTACATTAAGTTTCCTTACTTTTACAGCCCCCTCTGTCTCCACAAACCAGCGGCGCAACATGGACTGTATGTGTCCATTGCTCAGGTCTTGGTTGGCCTGCACAATCTCCCCCTTCACCACCTCCTCCAACAGCAGACGCCGCAGACGCCAGTAAAAGAAAGACCTAGCGTTTTTCCAGTCCAGGATGTCCTGAAAACATTTGGTTTGGTTATTGTCAAAAATCAGAATGGCCAGTACATTTCTTGCATGTGTCTTTGATCCACAGCTATGGGAAAATAATCTCTTCATGAAAAGGTGTACAGTGACATGGAGCCTTAAGTGCCTAATATTTGTTTTTTCTTGTGTTTTTACCGTGATGACACCCTTTTCCTGCATCCTTCCAGGAGTGTCATGAAGGTCCACAAACTGCACTGCCACCTGGTGGTAGATGGGAAGAAGGAACTCCTCTCTAGACTTCAGTTTGGCCTCCAAGTCTTTACGATCCTGGCTTGATAACTCCGGCTTGCCTACATGGAGCACAAAAGTAAACCATGCGTGTCACAGGAATTAGATATTGCCTGAGCCATTGAAAAGCCATTTGTGTTGAAGTCTGATTAATAGCAGTACCTAGCTGCTCAGCCAGTTGAGAATATACAGAATCAGTCCTTCTCATGGTCTTTAGCAGGTCTTTCTTTCTGAACTTTATCTCCACAGTGCCCTCGGCCTCCAGAACACCCCCTCTGGAGAGAAGACAGGAATCAAATAAGATCAGTGGGCAGAAAACTTTAATGTGTGTGTCGTCAGCAGATCACATCAGGCGCAGAATTTTCCACTCCCATCAGTGTTTTTTTGGAATTGCGCTCAAGCTAATTTGCCTCCATTAGTAAATCTGGCCCTTAGAGTGGTGAAGAGAAGCTGTATCGAAATGCTCACCTGCTCTCTCGATCTGCATAGAGCTCCATGTGTTGAAGGTTTATAGTGGGGTCAATAACGACCCATGATCCTCCTCTGAGCTCAGCATGAGGAGGGATGTAGACCAGCACAGGCTGGCTGAACTCTCGCAGGGCATCCACGATGTAAGAACCAAACTTAAGAACCTGCTCATACATATCTGACATACAGAGCAATCAAGTTTAAAGAAAACACCTTACAGTACAAATACAGTTCAAATGTTTTTTTGAAAGAAGTCTCTTATGCTCAACAAGGAGGCATTTATTTGATCAAAAATAAAGTAAAAATGGTAATATTGTGATATATTACAATTCACATGATCCTTCAGATTCTTTGATGAATGGAAATTTTAAAAGTAAAGCATTTATTTGAAATAGATTTTTCTTGTAACAATGTAAAAATCTAATTAAGCCATCCTTGCTGTATTATTTCTTTGAAAAATTCAAACTTTTGAACAAAGTCATGTAAACTCAACTAAAATATGAAATCCAGCTACAGTATATACCTTTCATGCCTCCAGAGAAGCCTCTCCAGTTGGCAAACACCATAAGTGGAAGTTTCTCCCTGTTGAAATCCTCAATAGCCTGTGCAGTTTTATATGCAGAATCTGGGAACCACACTTGACCGGCCTGCTGAAGGATCTGAGGCAGAAAAGATATTTTATGTCAATACTGATAAAAAGAAATGGACATACTAACAGCAAACACAGAGTTCTTAGCAAAAATCATAGAGGGGAGCCACAGTCAGGGCCTAAAACATCAGTCAGGACTCTTACCTTGGCCTCTGAGTCTAAGTTAGCTGGATCTGCTGGAATGGCAACCTCAACTGTGCGGGTCTCCACAGCAATGACCCCAAGAGGAATCCCACCAAGCCTGTATGACATTCACAGTCTCACTCAGCTCAGAATATTCACTCAGTTAAATCTAATGTTTGTTTGTTTGAAATTTGACATCTTCACTTAATGTTCTGGTTTTTACCTGGCTCGGCCCACCACCACTGTCTGTGCCCAGGTAGCCATCACCTCCATAAATGTACCATGGTCAAAGAATCCACTCTGCCATGCTCCCTTCACAGCTATCAACACAAATTCAAAGAAAGAAAGGCAAAGAAAATATTATCACGAGCTCCCATGCAGACAGGTCCACAGTACGTGTTGAAATGTATGCAACAGATTGTGTGGAAAATGTGATTCTTACTGGGATGGGGTCGTCCACAAAGCAACCAACGAGGGTTGTAGGGGGCTTTTGTGGGAACAAAATCGATCTCTCTCTCTACTGGATCAGTGGGAGGTAGTATAGGGACCGGACTCCGATTGCTCTAAATTATAACAGCAAAGACCAGTAGGGCTTGATGTTAATAAATCTAAAACAAACATGCTATGACACAGTCAATACAAAATATATTCTCTGCCATTTTGACTAATCAAACCCAAACTTATAGCCCATCAAGATCATGACTGGGTCATTTTTCACTATAAATGAAAAAAAAAAAAATAAATATATATATATATATATATTCCATTACATTTATTTGAACAAAAATGCAGTAAAACAGTAATGTTGTTAAATATTTTTACACTTAATTCATTTTATTTTATGTAAAACATTCTTAATGTCTTTACTCCCTATTTATGCTGATTTAATAAAATAAAAAAATGGCACAGTGACATTCAATATTTTATGAATCTGAGAATCATTTAGAATAATGATAAAATCACAAACTTTTATTAGAAAAAAAAAAAAAAAAAAAAAGCCTGACGGTAATGAAAAAAAAATGTCAACTAACCTTCATTTGCTTCTAATTGTGAATTATAATTTCAAATTTTTATTTATTTTGGGGATAAAATGGCATACCTTTGGCATGTAAGATAGCCATTGTAGTATAGTGAGCACCCCTTCAAAGTCATCTGGCACGATAGTGTGCGTCACTCCATTGTTGTGCATGATCTGAACCCCTCCCAGCTGGTTATTGGAGGTGTAGACTTCACGACCCAGCACCTACAAAGAAATGCATTTAAAATGAAAGAATTTAAGACTTAAAAATCACTGAAGTGACTTTGTCGTATTTATGTGGGCTATGTTTCCTTTATTCTTGAGGATTGATACTGTACAGTGTAATGTGTGACTGCAGATGTGAAATTCCACACCTTGTTTAGTGCCCCAGCCCCAGTCAGGATGATATGGGAGTTTTCCACTTGAATTACTCTTTGTCCTAGACGTACCAGATACGCACCAATCCCTATGGCACGACATGTGACCTAGAGGAACAACGGACACTCTTAAATGGTTACTAGATGACCAAACCATTGATACAAAACTATATATTGCATATAGAATAAACATTGGTGTTTCACTTCTGGCATACTGTAAAACGTCTGATGATATTATGGGTAGATGTTAGGTCTCACCATGCTGATGGTGATGACTTCCTTATAAGCCTGGGAAGTTTCTCCAGCTATGGTGCCTGAACCCCTCAGATTCTCCACTCCAAGACCATCTTCCTTCCCTATGATGTCTGTGATGATGTACCTAAGACATTATTTGAACACTTAAGAGCCGAGGAGAGAGGCTTTTTGGTATAGGTCTTTCTGTGTATGCTAAAACCAATAGGCTTACCTGGACTCGCCTCCCTCCTCTACATGGTGACAGTGGACAGAATTAGAGGAACTGATGCGGGTGTAGTCCTGAGGCGTCAGATACAGGTACTTAAAACCCTGCAGGAGGACAAAAACAGAAGAATGGTCTTGAACAAAAGCTTGAAAAACATTTGTAAAATTAAAACCCAAGAGTCATTCAGAAGTGCAGTGGTTTGATTTCACAATGTAACTCTTTAGGTGCATTTGGTCACCTTATAAGGGTCATCAGGGTCGGTCCAAGCCACCTGAAACATGTGGCGGATCTCCTCTGCCAGGCCAATACGAGCTCCACTGTTGGCTGAGATGTAGATGCGTGGAATGCCCTCCTCTCTGGCTAGCTCAGATGCCCGTAAAAAGAGCTGATCCTCCTGGGGCCCAAAAGAACCAATCATATAGGTAATATCATTACAGATCACAATGATATCTCGGCCATCTGGGTACTCAGGAGTCTTCATCTTCATCCGGAAAGCCACCATTCCAACCTAGAAAAGGAGGACAAACAAATGACTGATCCAGTGTTGATTTAAATTAATAAATTAATTTATTTACATCTTTTAACATTTTTTTCTTTACAATCCAAATTATGGAAATGTTCCTGGGTCTGACTGATGAACAATATTCCTCAATAATCCATAGAGAATTATTACTGTGCAAGTCCAGTCACATTTATTTATATAGCGCTTTACACAATACAGATGGTTTCAAAGCAGCGTCACAGTAATAAACAAGAAAATAACAGTAGTAATGCAAAGTTCCTTAATTATGAAAAATACAACTTCAGCTGTAAAGCAGCTCTAAAAGATGTCATTATTCAGCTCAAATTAGTTCAGTGTTCATTTAATATAGTTCAATAATATCAAAACTATGAAGCAAACTCGATTTGACTATAAAGCAGCTCCACAGAAAAAAATGTCATTATTGATTCAGTTTTGTTTAATAAAAGTGCAAAGTTCAACAAATTGTGAAACAAGCTTAATTCAGCTTAAATCAAGGCAATTGACATTATTCAGCACGATTTAGTTTAAGTATTGTACTAATCCAATAGTGTCAGTGCAGTCAAATCGATAATGTCACAGAATATTAAATGTCTTTTAAACCCCAACTGAACAAGCCAAATGAGATACTGACAAGGAACCAAACTTTCATCTGGTGATGGAGGAAAAAAATCTGATGGGGGGGCGCCAGTTCTCCTCTGGCTAAATGAACGAATACGGTGTGATTTATGATCCAAGGCTACGTCACAAGTCAAACTATTTTCACCTTCAGCTTGAGGATTGCGATAACAGTGTACACACTGCTTAAGAGAAAATTCCTTAAGGAATATGGTAAGAATTCATTGAGCACCTCATTGTCTCCTGGTAGTCTGTTCATTTGCACAAGACTCCCCTGAGAATCCAGGACCAGTTCAGTACACATCAACACATCTTTAGGGTAGCTGTCTCCTGGTCCCCAAAGCTTAAACAAAGCCTGACAACAGAAAAAACAAATAATGAGCTAACATCAACAACCCAACAACACGTCCCATAAACAAATCACAGTGAGAACTGGTTTCATCACCGCACCTGTCTGAACATCTCAGGGAAGTCATAGACGTATGTGGTGCCAAGGCTCTGAGCCTGGAAGCGTTTAGCCTGCAGCAAATCTTTTGTGACATATGGTGTGTTGATTAACATTCCATGCAGTGGACCTTGCTTGTCTCCATACGACAGGAACATTATCTGCAGAACATGAATACATGTAAGCACTGTGGCACAGTAAAACAAATTTCTATTTTTTAAATTTTGGCATGAAATAATAGTAATAGTAATAAGACAACAGCTTGGGCATCTTGCTTGGATGACATCAAGCTCAAAACCCTCTCTTCTAGCTAGGTACCCAGACCCTTCTGTCCTTGTACTGCAGTTAAAAAGCATTAAAATTAAAACATTAAATCAAAAAAATTAAATAAAACAATATAATATTGTTGTGTGATTTCTAGACCTGAAAATTTAATTAAATCCTATAACTCCATGGGCATTTTTATACATTTTATAAATATACATTTTTCTAGTTATGCCAAGCTCTAAAATACTTAATCGGATATAAAATACAAACATGCAAATTCATTTTTAAAATCCTTATCCTGAACCCTAAAACCCCAGTAAATCACAACAACTGGAAGAGTCATATTCTTCATATTGTTGTGGACAATGGGTGGCCTTGGAGTCAACAGCAACCTCATAGTTTCACTCAGCGGACAGAGGAACGGTTTTGGTAATTTCTTGTTTTAGTCATGTAAGTACAGCTTCTATCTACTTAATCTTGAGGATTTCAGTCTTTCCCCATTCATGTTCAAATAACATATTTCAGGAATAAAGTCTGACAACAATGGTATCACAATTTTTTGCTCATATTACACAACTGAAAAAACAAATAAAAAAGCGAATTTTTAGGATGGTCCAGCTAATGCGGCAGTCAGTAGTGAATAGTTTAAGTTGATGAGAAAATGCAGATGTACTTTAAAACACAGACAAATAGAGATTCAAGTACATGCATGGCTTTTAATTAGCCCTTTTTGTGTAAACTGCCTTATAACTAGACTCATTATTACCCTGTGTTGTGGTGTATCAGTCCTGCACTCTTAAAAAAAACAGTTTTGATGTTGGCGAGAAGAAAATGGGCAACTGAGAAAACAATACAATGAGTACAAAGAATATGGATAAGATATATTAATAAGCTGCAGTTGTGTCTGAGCTGATTCTCCTCTAAACTCTTGACCTTGTGCTGTGAAACATGTTGCACATATGCAGTGAGACTTAACAATTAATATTCAGAGAGGAATCTTTTATTTCTAATAATTGAAAATATTTGTGTGCTGCTGCGCGTCCCTGTGTGTTTAAGAAGCAAGAGTGTATGCACGCTGTGCACCCACCTATAGGCGCATATTACTAACGCGCCCTTTAAATAACACAAAAAATATGGTGCTATTGACTTTAGACCAGGTTTTTGTTGGTATATTTGGTGTAATCATAATCCTAACAATGCCACTTTAATTAGGAACTACAGTGAATGTGGGCTGCACCTGTCCAGTGGCGAGGTCAGTGACCTCCTTGTACAGACTGATGTCCAGATAGTAGCCGGACTCATTGGTGAGGAAGAGGCGTATGGGAATGACATCTCCGGTGGTCGTGAGGCGGATGTTGATCTTCAGCTCCGCCTGGAGAACACGCAACTTCCATAGACGACTACCGTACCGCATCACCATGGAACGGACAGACTCCTCTATCTGTAGGAAAAGAATAAATAATTTATCTTAGCAATACAGACCAGGAGCAATGGCAGTGGCTATGTTTTTGAATCCAACCTTTGAAGGGTCCATAATAACAGTGGGTACAAAATTGAGGAAGATGTGATTGCAGTCAGTACGAATGGGTGTGTTACTGAAGGCCACCACCTCCAGCTCATCCATCGCCTCCAGCAACAGCCGCTCTCCCTCATTCTGCAAGTACTCAAATGAGGCCTCCTACAGAAAGAATGAACAAATTTAAATAAAAAAATCTTTAAATCTTTAAATAGACCATATATAAAAAATACCCTCAAAATACCCATCAACAACCTACACTGGAATAAGTATATTGAAATAAGTTTGAAATTCAAGATCTAAGCATTAGCTTTGACATTTTAACTTCTATTGTCACTTTCTACTGCCAGTTTGGAAGTTTTAGACAATGTACATCAATATAAACCCTACTGTTCAAAGGTTTGAGGACAGTAGGATTTTTATTAAAGAAATTAATAATTTTACACATTAAATGGATCAAAAGTGACATTACAGACATTAACAGTGTAACAAACTTTTGAACATTCTAGTCATAAAAGAATCCTGAAATATAAAATGCAAAACAAATTAAGCAGCACAACTGTTCTCAACATTGAGGATAATAAGAAATGTTTCTTATTTCTGATTTCTGAAGGATCATGCGACACTGAAGACTGGAGTAATAATGCTGAAAATTCACCAGTCTGCACCAGTCTGTGTAATAATTCTGTGTAATATGGTTCAGTTTTATGATTGATGCCAAAGGCTAATCAAGCATGCATTTATGATGTTAAGTTAGACTAATGTAATCACACACTGACTAAAAAAACAGATAAGCTACCTATTCAATTTATTTCTGCAGACTGGTACAGTGTTTCTGTAGCTTGTAGTGTAACTGATAGAACAAGGTGCTAGCAACTTCAAGGTTAATAACTGTGCGCCACTTTGGTAAAAGTGTCTGCCAAATAAACAAATATAGACATTTAGACCAGATTAAAATTCTGTGGTTTAAACGCAGTCACAGAAAGTAAATAAAATCAAACTTTGCCTTTCTCTGAGCAAGACTCTACTAAATGTCTGCGAAAAGTATTACATATAGCTTAATTCCTATTAAAATAGGACACAAGATTCCATACTGTCTATTAGGAATATTAGTTACCTTTGTAATGAGGTCAGAATGACGAATGATGGCTCTGATAAAGAAGCGATAATCTGTGACTTCTGCCCCCTCTTCCACGCGAGCAGCACCCAAGTACATTTGCATCCTGTGATGGGCACAGGGAACGGCCGTCAGATCAAAGTTACGCATACGATTCAGCTCAAGCTGGAAGGCTAGAGCAGGCTCCAGGTTGAGGTAGATTCTGTCTTCATGGAACTAGAGAGAAAGAGGAAAGTGTTACTCTATAATGTAGATTTTTAAATAATCAAATAAACAGATGCATCACTTACTTCATCTCTGGCCCTAAACGTGAAGTACTTTGGGAACTCCCGCTGAGGGGGAAGAAAGGCATATACAGTTTTAATCTCTTTTGATTGGCAATATATACTTAGGCAATGTCAATTGTCTATGAGCATTCACCTTTTGTGCAACTAAAAATGTCACTCTTCTGATCCCATATTCATAGAGCAGAGCTTTCTGAAATAAACACAAAAGAGTCAAGCCACTGACCAGCACACACAGCTAAAAGGGCAGCAATCTTTAAAATACTTACTTTAGAGTGAGCAAAAGCAGTGAAAGCTGTGACTAAAGCATCATCATCTTCAGTGTCTGCTTGTTTGATAGACACATTTATGATGTGTATGGGGTTTTCCTTCATGTTCTGAAACAGTATATATGTATACACTGACATAAATAGTCTGACATAATGACATAAATTCTCACAAAAGAATGCAAGTCGCACAGGTTTGGAACAACATGAGAGTAAGTAAGGGGTTCTCCTAACTCTCACCTTGCAGCTCTCCCCATCACAGAAGGTGGAACAGCCGTCAGAGAACAGAGCACTCTCACACAGCGGATCCGCAAAACGAAAGATCACTTCATCAAAACACCTACAGTACAACCAAATCACAGATCAGATTGAATCTCCCATTTAATCCAACTATTTATAAGCACAAAATGTAAAGGCACCTTTTGAAGTGGTCAAAACTATGAAAGGCAACCATGGCTCCCATCCTCTGACATGGAGGAGACAGTGCCCCATCCAGGAAAAGCTCACTGCCTTGACGACGCATTGTTTGAAACTCTCCCGAATCATTCACAGGAACAGACAATCTGAGAGGGGGAGAAGATGTGTGTGTGTGTGTGTGTGTGTGTGTGTGTGTGTGTGTGTAAACAGGCAAAAAAAAAAAAAATGTAGGGTGCCCATTACAAAAGTATAAACTAATGGTGGACAAAAGCATAAACTAATGGCATTGCTTCAGTTTCAATGCAAAAAACTCTTCCTCTGTATTCTCAGTTTGAGTGAAATTGGATTATGTGGCTCATCTAAATTTAAACGGAAAGGTGTCAGGAATGAATTGGTAAACACAGTCCACCTTTTCAGACTGGCGTTGATTGGAAGCACATTTAAGGCCAATTTAGGCTTGTAGAATTACCCAACAAATTGACAAATTATGTGAGAGCCATTAAATCCAGATAAAACAATTAAAAAAAGAACTGTCCCTTTGAGGCCAAATTTCTTCAAGTCATTAAATACTGTAGATGCATCCAGCATGCATTGCTGCAGACATACACGGTAATGCACACACAAGGCTGACTGGTTGGAGGGAGGAGCTGTACTCTACCTGTTCAAAGTAGGACTGCTCCCTCTGAAATGAGAGCAGGTGAGTGTTAGCATGGGATCCTCATCCTTTAACTTTGGATCTCTTTTTATCATGATTATGTTAAAATCTTAGTAGAAATATTTTTCTATAAAAAAAAAGAGTGACATCTCTATGAAAACAGATTAGCAACCAAAAGTAACAGTAAGGGAATCACTTTGCATTCAATGACAAAACACTTAAAGCTATTCATATACAGAAACCCCAGTAAAACGTGATTCGGTGTGATTGACCAATCTGCTTTGACTTGCATAACTATATCTCAGATTTTTGGAAAACTGTAAATATTTTTCTAAAAGTGTAAAGTTTTTGAATTTTGAAGTTTTAATATTTTAAAAACGACACGAAAGGTCTTCACAACCAGTTTTACTTCCATGATATGACATTTATGATTTTTATATCTTTTATCTTATATTTTTTGATATATACACTACATAATTTACTATATCACTTTTGTCTTTTGACCAATCATTTACAACGAGACCAAGAATGTAACAGGGTCAATTTTGATTTCATGTCAACATATATATTTCAGTAAATTAATTCAGTGCCTATTTTAAATAAAGCTCTTAATAATGTGTAAAAAAATAATTGCAGTCTAATCACTTATGTACCTTTTTCTTTCAAAGCATGTTGATCAATCTTAAACCACCCCAGTGTGAAATTTGTGTGAAATCAGATTGCCCCAGTGCTGTGCTCAATACCATCTCCCAGTATAGCATATTAGAAAGAACCCAAACCAAGCCCAAAGGGGGGGGGAAGTTAGGAGTGTAAGACGGGATTTGTTGCTTGCTGTGCACTCGGTTAAATATTACTTCATTAGGGAGATGCTAATAAATATAAAGTGTATTACGTGGATTTGGGCATGGACTGGCTCACAGAGGAGTAAAGCTCTCTTTCAGGGGAAAGAAAATGTCAAAATAAGAAAATAAATGTTACAGGGGATCTAATAGAAATATCGAGGCTGGGAAATATAGGGGGATATACAGGTCAAATTGTCTTGTTTTCTATTACATAAACAGTATAGTCTGTTAAGCACCACAGCAATGAACTACCATTCATGAAGGTCATAACAAAAGCTTCTATATTTGAAAAAGGTTGGCCACAAGACTCCCACTGATTTTGAAGTCATGGGAGAAGCATAATTGTAAGCCCTAATCTGGATATAAAGCTCTACATGTGATTGCTGCTATACCTGTTTGGGTGGGATGATGGTAACATGAACTGAAAGTCTACTGCACATGTTCCATCTTGCAGCTGATGATGCTGAAGGCTGTTTAGCTCGTAAGCAATATATCCCCTCCGTACATATACCTGAGAAATTCCAGAAAAGTACATGGAAAGTCCTGACCACATACCACTAAACATTTGGGGGAAAAAAGACAAGCTTTACTGACCTCTAAGGCAGCCATACAAACCACACGGTTGTTGTGGTAGAAGAAACTGGGCAAAACATCGAAGATGGAGGTCTCAGACAGGATGAGTTTCTGCAGATGCAGGATTTATGACTTGTTATGCCTTTGTTAGAACATCAAAAGTGTTACAGTGGTAACGATAAAATAAATCACTGCTGCTTTACCTTGAGGTTCTCGGGACAGAACTGATGCCCATACATATCAATAGCTGATAAAAAGATGGATTCCACCTGGTTATGTCTGAGTTCATATGAGGGCAAATGAGAAGCGATCAACACCTGAAGAGAGATATAGAGTTGTTATGACTAGTGTATTAGCGCATACTATGCCGTATAAACAGTATGCTGTTGAAAAAAGCTGTGCAGTTTGATATTTTTGTGGAAATTAGATTTTTTTAAGGATTCTTTGTAACAAATCGAATGCATCTTTGCTGAATAATTTCCTTAGTAAAAACTTTACTGACCCCCAAACTTTCAAACAGTTCAGCAGAGGTCAAAGATCATGACCACTGAGGTTCAGTGCATACCTGTCTGGCCCGAAGTGCCACTTTAGAGTTTTCCATTTTACTGAGTTGTGTAAGCTCATCAAGAATGACCATGAGCTCATCAGCAAGCATCGGGTCCCGGCCACACAGCTGGTCCTGAAAATTTTACGTTATGTTATTCCTTAGATGAGGCACTTGTATGCCCTGTTCTTATTTTCATAATTATTGGGGGAATCAGCTGGCAATGCCACATCTTAATAAAATAAAAAAGCACTGTTAAGTAGTTCAGAAAGGATCTTACTATGAGCATGGTGACTAGGATGTTCTTCTTGGAGACCTGAGCATGGGAGAAGATGCACTCCAGTACTGGCGTCATGTCAGGTTTATACTGCTCTCTGAGATTGATGACACATTTGTCATAGTGAGCTGTCGAGAAAAGTGAGATAATTATACATTTCTTATTAAAATGTACCATACTGGTTTACCTTTTGCCATTATTTTTCCTGATATATTCTCAAAAAGAAAGGTAAAACTTGTGAAATAATTTTCTTTTTGCTCTGCTGTGATGGTATTATCAAGGTTACAGTTTGCATTTACCTTGCTGAAATTGCATCTCCACCTGAAGGTACCGTCTCAACAGATCCAGCACAACTGATTTCATATAGCCTCTAACGCCACTACGGTATCTAAAAATTATTAAAAAACAGGTGCATATTGATACAGAAACAGATACATATTGATACATAAGATACAGAAAAGGTAGGCTCTATTACTGAGTCATCGGTTATTTCTCACCTTTGCACAAGTTGCACAATGCTTTGAGTGTTCATGAAGAAAACCTCTCGGTCTGCTTTCCTCTGAAGCGTAGCAGCATGGCTGTCAAGTATATTTGCTATCTGGAAAAGTGTTGATTGAAAACTGAATAAAAACTGAATGTTAACCCCAGAACTGTCATTTATTACAATATCCTTACAGAGTAAATATATCAAGTAATATAATTTGGTAAATTTTATCACTAAAAGATAATCATTATTAGTGACAATGGTTCATGATAATATATTTGAAGGTTTCAAGTGGAGACTGTTATACTTGACTATATGTAATACTGTCTAGCACAATCTGTTTCAGATAAGCATATATATTTCATCACTCACCCTTTGGCTGGGGAACTGACAGAGCACAGAGGTAATGTTACTGGCATACTGTGCCATGACCTTTCGAATTGCTTTCTCCACAGTAACTGGTATACGCCCTGCCACGCTGGTCATAATCTCCTGCAGTTCAAGAAGAGGTAGAGACGGATCCCGAAGTGTCTTCATCAGCGTGTCGACCCACTTCTTCAGCTGTAAAGACATATGGATAGTTAGGAGACTAGTCTGCACACTGTTTTCATGTTGCTTTAAGTCTGATCAGTGTTCTCACTTTTGAACTGAAGTATGGCTCTGGCAGACAGTATCCATTCATTATCTTCACCAGGTTCTCCAGGACATTGTGGAACACCTGATGAAGCCTCTCCCCTACAATGGGTAATGGCTCCTGGGATGGTAATGCCTCTGTGTTCGGCTTTACCTGAGGGAGGAGACCAGGAATTAAAATTTCTCATTGCATATAGGAATAAGTTTAAAAATGACACCAGCAAAGAAGCAAAAACCGCGGCCCAAAACATGCATGAATTATATTCATAAAAGCATTAATGTCACTGCATTAGATATCAAACCAAGTGGCATCTGCAACCAATTCATGCTACAGCAATCATATTTGTACATTTCTAAGTGGTCGTCAAACACCCCAATACATCTTTGGGCCAACAAACCTAATAGGATAACCATCATATTTTCAACATTTGCCCAAGACTAACAAAACAGTAAGTGGATTTCATCATGTGCTTCATCTTATGAGAAACAATTAAAAGATAAATCACCGGATGAATACAGCTGGGGTCATCCAGGTCCATTCGCGCCACTACACAACCGGGCTCTAATACAGTTCCTGGTCTTTTTAAAAAGTGAATGAAACCGGAATGCTGGACATGCAGGGTCATCACCATCTTCATAACCTGTAAAAATGAGACAAAAGCAAACAAGCATTCTAATAAGTCAGTTAAAACTGTCCCCTGCATCCATCCATACAGTATGATAAAGTGCATTCTGTAGAAACAGCTACCTAGAAATATAAAACACTTTGCCTCATCTTTACCTCAATTTCAGCATAAGGCTGGGAGGCCAAAACATGAGAACCATCATCGACCACATACTGCAACAGCTTTCCAGCAGAGGGCGACCTGAGTACTGTAGGGTCTCGCTCCTTCTCAAACACACACGTTTTGTTACCCACTGTGATGCGATAGCTATATATCATGTGACAAAGACCAAATATATGTCATTGGGTACATAAGCAAGTACACTGTATTTTACAGCACACAACTTCTACTTCTCTAACCTGTCAATCTCCTCCTTCATGTAGGTTGTGTAGCTGCTGCCACCATAGGAAAGTAGTAGACCACCATCACTAAGTCTATGGACATCAACTTCAATATCTGAATCATTCATGATGATAACATACGTGGTGGGTGACTGGCGTGCCACCTGTACCCCAGACACAAGCACATACATGTTAATCATAAATCAAATCAAAAGATGATCAAAGGTATTTCACAAAGTGTGTTTTATGGTACCTTCAGGCAGTATTTGACTCCATCATAAATCAGATCAGCATTGAATGTGTTGACCAAACTAGCAGCAGGCAACACCTGGCCCCTAAAAACACCCAGAAATGCATTAAAACACAGAATTAAAACAATATAGTGGTATCTTTAGGCTTTAGATGCTGGAGTACCAGAGCAGTGGATATACCTCTCCAGTGAATGCAGGAAATCAGACATGCTCTTTCTGAAACTTGCATCAGCAACATGTAGAGCACCGCATACCACACCTAAAATGGTGTCTGGTCTTTCCGCCTAAGAGAAACATACAATAAAACAACATAAAACAAATGTCACTTTACCTTAAATGGCGTCAAAGTTCATTTTACATGGGCCGAAAGCAGAACAGAGTTCCTAGAGACACATTGTCTTGATCTGGGACAGTTCCCAGGTTTGGGTCCTACCTGCACTTTTTCTGCAATTAGGTGGTCCAGCCAGCCAGTATCAATGTCATTGTTCCTGAAACTCTCCGTCTCCAGTAGTTTAATGAGGTACTCCACTGTGGTCCTGAAATCTCCTCTGATTGACAGCTCCTTCATGGCTACCACCATGTTCCTGCAGGCCACAGAAACAAAAACTTCATTTATTCACCATAAAAAGAGAGCTCTGTCGAATTTTTTTTCTAAAGAGCAAAAAAAAAAAAAAAAAAAAGGCTGCCGATCTCAATGGACTCACGAGATGGCCTCTTCTCGGTTCTCGCCCCAGGAGAAACAATGTCCAAACTGAGAGTCTGCAAACTCATGTAAACCTCCGGTTGCTCCAACACTGAAGTAGCCCCACACGTTCTTACTGCTGCGGAAATTCAGCTCCTGCACTGTGCCTGAACTTGGTTTAAAGCCCTTATGAAGACAAATTAATTAATTAATTAATTAAGAAATAAACTGCTAAAGTAGCCTTCACAAGCTTTTTAACATAAACCTGAACTAATTGCTCACCTCATCTGGGTTCTCACTGGTAATGCGTGCAGCTATAACATGTCCCCGTGGACAGGGGATGCATTCTGGAGATTCAAAGTTAATACGTGTATCTCCCCACGGAGATTCACCAAACAGCACACGGATATCCTTAATTCTGTAAAGAGGGATCCCCATCGCTATCTACAGAGAGAGGTTACCAAAAGATTATGATCAGCAACAACAAAATCTGAAAAATATAAGAGAAATATGATTTTTTTTTCTGCTACTTTGCAGCGAATACCTCAAAACTTCATTAAACAAACAACAGCACTATCGGAGGGGTCACTATAGCATACACATTTCTGAGTTCTGTTACCTCCTTACAGCTGTACTTTGCTTTACCTGTAGCTGTGCAGCAGGAAGGTTGACGTCAGCAATCATCTCAGTGCAGGGGTGTTCCACCTGTAGCCGTGGATTCAGCTCCAGGAAGTGGAAACTTCCATCCTCGGAAAACAGATACTCTACTGTACCAGCACTCACGTAGCCCACCATTTTAGCCAGACGCACTGCATACTGACACGCAGAAAATTAATTGGTCATGTCAGTATGAACACCATTATGGTACAGTTCCCAAAACCAAAAGATTTTGTGAATTAATTAATCATTTGCATACAAACATAGTGACTTGACATTGATACTGGAGTGCACAAGAATGTAAAAAGACTAGAGCATTTTAGTACAAATTGTTCTGATGTTTGTGTATTTATTGTTCTCTGTATTTCCCACTGGCATTTTCTTTATCAGACACGCATACGGGACATTTCACTAACAGTTTTGTTTGGCATGTGATGAATAAACTTTTGTAATACACTTAAAAAACCTCATCTTAATATGGATAAATAATTAATTTTCATCATATAGCAAACACTTTCAGTACACTTATTAAAGAATCAGGGGCCAGTTGAATAAGTTGCGCAGAAATTAAAACTTTGCCTAGCTCTGGGGTAAAGGGGCACAAACTTACAATTTACGGGTTACTAAATACCATTCACTGCGTTGCATTAAACTTAACTGAAATGTAACTCTACGTCAGTATCTACCAATTAGAACTTACGACCTACTAGCTACATTGTGCTATAAGAACAAATAGTGCAACCAAATTAGTTATAAAGTTAGTTACAAATTAGCCTCTAGCGTGATACATTTTAAGTACTCCAAGTTACGAGCACTTAGTCTCAGCCACAAAACCCCAAAAGCAACATGACCAAGAAATATTTCACAGATTTTTCCCTCACCCGCTTGTCTGGCTATCACAAGACCAAGCTCAATCTTTTAAGATTGAACACTGGTCTGGGAAGTCTGCTATGTATTTTCTACTGCACAAGAGGTGTGATCAACAAGCATAATTCAAATGACTGTATGCAATTGGATAGTCCTTCAACCAATCAGACCACAAGAGGCGTGATCAACAGGCATCGATCCATCACTTCTCTATTCGTCATTGTGTTAAACCCGCCAATAGTGTGCCAGGGGGATAAGCCAGTCTGTGACTGGTTCCCGCAAATGTGTAACAGAAGCAGGATAAATTAATGTACAGGGGTCCATTCTTTGTACCTCGCTTAATACATCTGAGATGATTTGACAGATCTTTTATTCGTGATAACTGATCTCTGGCTAATTTGGTTCTTCAAACGAATTTGCGGACTGGATTAAAATATCTGGATTAAGTTATCTGAGATTACTGTGCATTCTTGTATTCACTGAAGAGGGCAGATGCACCGATACTCGAAACCACGATCAGTAAAGCAGCGATTGGTTGGCGGCAAGACAGCAACGTAATGACATCATATAATTAAAAAAGCCACCTGGAAAAAACACGATTTCTGGACCTTTATAAGGAAACAGCCAAATGACCAAACCAACATAAAATTTATAATAGATAAATGAGAAATGTTTTTTTCAATTTGAAGAAGATTTGTTACATGACAGCATTAATTCAAGTTCTCTGCATATCCTGCGCTGCATCAAGCCATCCCATAATATCTGTCAGCACTCAAATCCAGGATGAGCGTCGAAGAACCAAACAATCTGAGATCATGCCAAATCTTCAACAATCAAATCCAGCTAACTGAGTTTGCGATGTACGAAGAACAGACCCCAGGTTTCCAGCCTGAGCTGCAGGGCAAAATCAAATCGCTGGCAGATCAGGCTGGGTTTACCCAGTCTACTCACCCGCTCCATTTGTTCAAAAGTGGTGGTGGAGGCAATGGTAGCAGGAGCTTCTTCTATGATCTTCTGGTGGCGGCGCTGGATGGAACAGTCTCTGCCGAACAGAGAGATGGCATTACCATACTGGTCGGCCAGGATCTGCACCTCCAGGTGGCGCGCATGCTCAGCTAGCTGCATGATGAAAATTGGTGAACCTGGCACTTCAGTCTGCACCTGTAGCAAAGAAAAAACAACAGAGACACCATGCAATGAATGCAAATCTGTAACTACACTGAAATAGGCATATTTTATTTTGATAGGACTTCATTATTTTAAGTAATAGTACAGTAGTGTGCACCTGTCTGAAAAAGCTTGGAAAGTCTTCGGAACTGTCCACTTTTCGGATACCTTTCCCTCCACCTCCCTCTGATGCTTTGATTACCACAGGGTAGCCAATCTGTTCTGCACTCTAACCACAAGAAAACATAAAATTAGAAGGATGTAGGAAGTCAAACTGTAACACAAATGTTAAATTCTAAATTCTGTAACAGATTCTGTAGAGAAAACACACCGCTAGTCCATCATCCACATCTTTAACACAACCCTGTACATAAAGTTCAGGAGGAACACTGATCACACGACCATGTCTCTGTTCTTCTTCTGCCCACTCAACCCTCAGACCTGATAAAAGACAAAGAAGGAGCGATAAAGACATCACAAAGAGAGCTCTAGCAACAGGTCATGACGTGCACCAGATCTCTCACCTGTTCCACTCCAGGGCAATGTGGGGATGTCTGCACTCTGAGCTACGATGGAAGATGCCACCTTATCTCCTAGCGCCCACATGGCTTTACTAGAAGGACCTGAAAAAGATAACCCTATCAACATCCTTTGTCCTTCAACTAGTAAGGCTAAGCTGGCTAAACAGGTTATAGATGAGTATGTGAAAAAATACCTAGGAAACATATCCCTGATTTATGGAGGAGCTCTGGTAGTTTGGGGTTCTCAGAAGCATGGCCCCATCCAGCCCAAACGGCCTTAAAAGGCAAAAAAAAAAAAAAAAAAACATTATCAGTAATGATAAAAAAAATACACATCTGATACCAAGACTGATATTGGTGAGGTCGTACCTGCACTGGAATCCTTTTGGCAATATCCACGATCATCTCAACATTGGCATAGTTGTTGTTATTTGGGCCCCCGGGGACTGGCACATAGTGATCAGCCATTTTAATGTATTCTGGAGATACACACAATTAACTTTAGACATAATTTTTTCAATAAATCCAAATTGAAAATAAATGCCCAGTACCAATGATTTATTAAAAAAAATTAAAAAAATCAAATCAAATGTTAGATAATATAACTTGTGACAAAAGTGTTTCAGGTTGAACTTTGATTTTCTTTTCTGCAAACCTGCATTGGCTTTCAAGTCTTCAGGTGTGACCATCACCACAAAGCGAATGGTTCTCTCATTACGGAACATTTCATAGGACCAGCGGCGAATTGAACGCATGCATTTAACTGCAGCAATGCCATTATTAGCAATCAGCACCTAATGTGAGAGATAATTACATGAGCATACATGCATATTAAATTAAATCCTTTTTTTACAGTTTTGTGAAAAGGAATAAAACAAAATACACAAACACATGTCTCTGACCTTGTCTATAACGCGGTTTCCTCCAAAGCGAGTGACAAACTCAGCTGGGGATGCAACGGTGAAATCTCTATGCACGTCCATCTTCCTGTGTTCTTTGCCTTTTTTCAGCAGATGGGGGCCTGACATGCTAGGCCTACAGACAAAAAAATATCATTATAGTTATCTGAACATGTACAATAAATCTAAAAAAAACATGGTTAAGGCTCCAATAGCTAATAATGTAAAGTAAACATGAATTGTGTACATATACGTGCAGAATCAGCGAGAAACATCAACAAGTACCATTTAAGCCAATATAAGTGTACTAAATGATAATTTACAAAACATACATACGAGGTAAGAATCCATCAAATCAGTCAACTTGATCAGTAAACATGTTCTCTACTGATCTGGCCTCTGTACTCTCCACCTGTCAAAGTGTGCTATAATATAAATGCTCACACAAGCAAATCAGCCAATCAGAGCTTAATGTGTTATCATAAAGGCTACAGACAGTACTGACTAACTGAACTAACCCCTGAACTATGAAACTACAGCTAACTTCACACAGACCCATGTTTTTATACAAACGCGAATGTAATGCAATTTACTGTAAAAGGTGGACTGAAGAAGAACAAATGACACATGCAGCTTAAAATACCATCTTTACCATATGCCAAGGTGACAAATTAATCTAATCAAATAATTGCTGATCATCTGCAGGATCATACTTCATTTATTTTTTGCAGTTATCAGTGGAAACAAAACTCTGTTATGCAGACTATTGTTTTTTAGATTTGTGTTACTCAAAAAAAGCCACTCTTTATAAGATACGTTACCTTATGCAGCATTTAGAGAGGCGCACCAATTTTACCATTCTGACAAATATCAATAAGACGACAATTATTTTCATGTTGGCCGATAAAAATTACCATTCTATACTATTTTGCCAAAAAACCCTCAAATCAATTGTTATTGTTTTAAATTCTAAAAGTGAATTTAGGCATCACAATATATAATGTATATTATGAAAACTGGATATTCATGTGCTATTAAATTTTTTTTTTATTTGCATTTATTAAATGATTACTGTTTGTAAAGACTAACTTTGAATGTTAAATGATGGCAAACCCAGCCTGATCTGCCGGCGATTTGATTTCACCCTGCAGCTCAGTCTGGAAACCTGTACATTAATTTATCCTGCTTCTGTTACACATTTGCGGGAACCAGTCACAGACTGGCTTATCCACCTGGCGCTGTTTAAGCAATGGATCAATGCCCGTTGATCACGCCTTTTTGTGGTCTGATTTGTTGAAGGACTATCCAATTGCGTACAGAGTCATTTGAATAATGCTCGTCCATCACACCTCTTGAAATGTTAAATGATTGAGCTTGGTCTGGTGATAGTCAAACAAAGGGTTATGAGCATGCACAATTAAACATCCAATACTGACATATACCAATATGTCTCTAATATTGGCAAATAAGCCGACATATTTGTACCGACATATTGTGTCTCTAGCATCTTTTAGATTTTAAATGGTTTATAGTTGATGCAGTCTTCATAAGCAGTCAAAAAAAAAAAAAAAAACATTTATTGAAAGCTACATGATTAGTAAAAACAAATACCTATTTTTTTGTAATTGCTTCATTATGTGTAGAGTATTGGGTCAATGACATGACATGCCTATTTTTGTGTATCACTTCCTTTAAAAAAAAAAAAAAAAAAGATAAATTCATGACATGCATCATTTTATTCTATAAAACCTATTTAGTTTGAATAAATTTTTAGTACATTTAAAAATACATATTATTTTATGTTTTGTTATCTTAAAACCCCAAAATGTCAGGTGGTGAAACTTTTGAACAAATAAACAGACTAAGAAAACTATTGGTGTCTTAATAATAAAAAAATAAAAAAATTAAAAATAAATACTATGGCATCATTTTAGGTTTGAAACCTTTCATATAAACACATTTTATAAATATCAGTAGTTTTAAAGCTGTTGCGATAATTGAAAAACTTTTGTCCAGCAATTTGTACATTCTTAAATGTCAGGGTGGCACAACTGCAAATATGGCTTTTTTTTATTATGATTTGACAAGGTAATAACAGTAAACATGATAATGAATCATCCGGAGGACCCTAACCGAAAAGGTTAGTAGATCTCACTCAAATACTTGCAAAAACCTGCTAATTTCAAGTGTGGGTAGATTGGCTCACTTTCCATGTCAGGTGGTACAAATACAGTGTATATATACACTCACCTAAAGGATTATTAGGAACACCTGTTCAATTTCTCATTAATGCAATTATCTAATCAACCAATCACATGCCAGTTGCTTTAATGCATTTAGGGGTGTGGTCCTGGTCAAGACAATCTCCTGAACTCCAAACTGAATGTCAGAATGGGAAAGAAAGGTAATTTAAGCAATTTTGAGCGTGGCATGGTTGTTGGTGCCAGACGGGCCGGTCTGAGTATTTCACAATCTGCTCAGTTACTGAGATTTTCACGCACAACCATTTCTAGGGTTTACAAAGAATGGTGTGAAAAGGGAAAAACATCCAGTATGCGGCAGTCCTGTGGGCGAAAATGCCTTGTTGATGCTAGAGGTCAGAGGAGAATGGGCCGACTGATTCAAGCTGATAGAAGAGCAACTTTGACTGAAATAACCACTCGTTACAACCGAGGTATGCAGCAAAGCATTTGTGAAGCCACAACACACACAACCTTGAGGCGGATGGGCTACAACAGCAGAAGACCCCACCGGGTACCACTCATCTCCACTACAAATAGGAAAAAGAGGTTACAATTTGCACGAGCTCACCAAAATTGGAACTGGAAAAATGTTGCCTGGTCTGATGAGTCTCGATTTCTGTTGAGACATTCAGATGGTAGAGTCACAATTTGGCGTAAACAGAATGAGAACATGGATCCATCATGCCTTGTTACCACTGTGCAGGCTGGTGGTGGTGGTGTAATGGTGTGGGGGATGTTTTCTTGGCACACTTTAGGCCCCTTAGTGCCAATTGGGCATCGTTTAAATGCCACGGCCTACCTGAGCATTGTTTCTGCTCTTGTCCATCTCTTTATGACCACCATGTACCCATTCTCTGATGGCTACTTCCAGCAGGATAATGCACCATGTCACAAAGCTTGAATCATTTCAAACTGGTTTCTTGAACATGACAATGAGTTCACTGTACTAAAATGGCCCCCACAGTCACCAGATCTCAACCCAATAGAGCATCTTTGGGATGTGGTGGAACGGGAGCTTCGTGCCCTGGATGTGATCCCACAAATCTCCATCAACTGCAAGATGCCATCCTATCAATATGGGCCAACATTTCTAAAGAATGCTTTCAGCACCTTGTTGAATCAATGCCACATAGAATTAAGTCGAAAGAGGGTCAAACACAGTATTAGTATGGTGTTCCTAATAATCCTTTAGGTAGTGGTATATATATATATATATATATATATATATATATATATATATATATATATATATATATATATATATATATATATATACATACATATATACATACACACATACATACATACATACACAAAATTTGGTTGTACCGCCTGACATAAAAAGACAAAAAAATAAACACTGAAATGTTATTTAACAACTCAAACTTGTTTAAACACGACTAAAAAAATATGCATTACATCAGTTTTGAAAAGATTTTTAAAAAAATTATTTGTCAATGACCCACTTACAAAAAAAAAAAAAAAAAAAAAAAAAAAAAAATCAGAAGTGTTACTATCCTTTTCTTGTCAATTATGCTACATTCTGAGACTTCATGTTTTCAATCTTCATGTTTTTTTTTATGTTATCTGAAGAATTGGATGTGATAACGGGAGAACCTTTCAAACATTATACCATTATCTCTCCAGTTTTCATTTGTTCTCCGCTCATAGAGATTATATGAACTCAGAGAGAAACATGCTAACATCATCGGTTACATCATGTAACAGTTCATGCACAGCTCGAACAGTCTGCTTTGAGTTGTGCAGGATTTTGCTGAAATGCAGCCTACGTTCTGCATTCCAAAACTCCATTCTAAAACTACTGTGCACTTAAGATAAACTCACACGCTGCTGTGTTGTGCTACACTGCTAAGAACAACAACAGAAACTACACCCCTTTTTATACTTTCAGCATGCTACCCATGCCAAGAACATACTGTCCACTTAGAAAAGGGAGGTTCTAGAGAACAAAGTGCATGTTTGGTCTGGTACCAACCTCTTGAGGCACTGAAACCAGTTCAGTGTTTGCCCTCCTTCTCCGTCCATGGCAAAGTATCGGATGATAATGCAGGAGATGAAAAACAACAGCTAACACGTTTTATGTTCCCTCCCTTTTCCTCTTTTGCTCTTTCCTTCTTATGTTCCCTCCCCCATGCCAATGAAGACCTCCAACCACCACTTGTTTAAGAAAAACATGCTATAAACCTAGTGTGGAATCTGTGGATAGTCATTGCTTTTATTTTTTTCTCTAGAAAATTAACTGCAAAAGAGTAAAACATCTTGCAAAATCTAAGTTAAACAAGCAGTTTCTGAAAGTTATAAACTACAATCTGTGCAAACATTTGTGCAACAGCACACTGCAATAAATTACGTGAACTTACTCGACAAATGTCACCAAAAGAATGATCTTACCTTTTGGCCTTTGAAGTTTCACTTCCATTGCAAGAAACTAAATGTGTATGTCCTGCTCTAGATTATCAACCTTTATCCATTGGTTCTGTGTAAGTCCAGCCAATTGAGCCTATGACAAGTAGGTGACTTGCTGAAGAGGAGAACAACGAATCCTTTGACACGAATAGCACACAAATAGCCGGAGACTACATCAAAACATCTCGACCCAACTCAACCCTAAATATACGTCTAGGGTATTTTGACTCTGGAAACAATCTGGAATGTTTTTTACACTGAAACGCAATGAGAATGACTGTGAAAGTCAACATCGGGAGCATTGCTTCCATTAATAGTACTGAAATGTGCGGCATGTCACTTTAACAGGTGACAAGCATGAGAAAGTCACATGATCACAGAGTGTGCTGAGAATGACCATATGGCTGTACTTCAGGTCCATAACTCTGTCCTGTTTGACATTGGACTCTTTTTATGTTGTGCATAGTGTCCCCTACCGATATTAAGAGCACATTTAAGTACTAGAGAGCAAAGTTAACTATTAAACCAAGATTGGGAGTCATACTGAAGCCCAAAAGGGAAAATCTGTACTAGTCTTTCTGTATTAATTTCATACTGCATTCAAGATCTGATTTTAACAGAATTCATAAACCAGTTCTGTACAGCCAATGTTTTTTTTCTTTCATTTCACATAAAACACAAAAACTAAATGTCATGTCAACAGCACATCTGAAGCTTGAAACCTAATCAGACCGGTCATGTACACACTTAAACAACAATATCTCTAAGGATGCTCACCTTAAACCGGTTGACCGAACCGGGGGTGACAGAACTTCTGCTGTCATGGTAGGTACTGTGTTAGGGGTCTCTGTGCTTCCGGGCTGAAGTTTGGTGGCCTGGCCCATTACCAAAGGCTCATCATCAGAGGAATTATCCTCAGAAGCTCCTAGAATAAACTTCAGTCTCTCTTTAGCCTGAACTCCGGCACCAAATCTAGGCCTATCGGATTTACAGCTTTCCATGGTAAAAGTATTGGAAACAGATTCCTCTGTGTCTTCTAACCGCTCAGTGAGATCACTGGTAGTTGACTCAGGAGCTTCCTTATTTCCCGTTGAGGTGCTTGCTGATTTAGGGTCAACCGGAAGAGACTGTTCCCTCGAACAGTCTGTGGTGGGTGTTTGTGATGGCATCTCTCTTAACCCATGGACCTCGATGATGCATTCAAATGGATGATAAGAGTAAGAGCTGACAGCCCATTATAGTGGTTGAATATAAATTTTGACCCTCCGTGTAGGATGCGATGATGGTCCCTTTTATGTTTGTCATGAGTTTTGTAAGTGTTTAGCTGTAAAACATAAAGAAATACAACTTTTATGTTATCAAACGTATGCACAACACTAGATGGCATCAGTGTGCAATATTATGATGCAACCAAAACACTGCGAAATGTTAATCTTTCACTTGTATGATATTAAAAGAATTTTTTTTTTTTTAAATGATTTTTAGAAACTGAAATGCAACTGATATTTATATTACAGTACGTTACTAAAATATATTTGAAGAACAAAAAGAACAAAATGACAAAAACGTAAACTAAAATAAAAACATAAAACTAAAAGCTAATTCAAAATATTATTAAATACTACAATAATATGCTAATAATACTAAGATAAGTGATCAAGCGCACACAGGAACGCTCCACTACATACACACAGAATCAGGAATGTAAACAGAAACGCAAGAATTAAAAAAGAAATGTAGCCATATGCAAAGCCTTCAGTACATAATTACCATATGCAGTAAGACATTATCAACCAGTTAAAAAAAATAAAAGTTGTAGATAAAGCGTTTAAGTTTTAGAAAACTGTTTGGATTTTCGAGAAAAGTCTTACTCAAACCTTTGAAGCGGACAGTCAGTGTCCGGGCCTTCTCTGGCATTGGAATGCGTACACATAGTACTCAATGCTCTTCTCCTTACAACTGCCCAACAGACAGCCAGCACTGCCATTCACCAGAGTGGACCCAGTGTGTGAGAGTGTGTGTGGGATCTAGGGGAAAGTTCAGCCATGATGGTAAGAAATGAGGGGGAGGGAATGGTAGTTCTCACAAACAGCATGAATATAGCAGCAGCAACAACAACATCAAAGGTCAACGCGTGCGATTGTAACCGAATACGTCACACTCATCTCAGGTACGGGGGCACATTCGGCACAACGAAAGTAAACACACTGTGAACCTGAATTCAAAGACACAAGCTATAGTGCTAGGCAAACCAATAAAACTTACAAATAACACAGTCCGTGTTTCTGCAAGAACTATTTTATGTACATTCCAATAGGTTTTCGTCTAAGCTATGACGACTGACACAGTGGTGCTGTCACTGTCCTCGTAGCGAAGTTAGGAATTGGAGATATTCCTATAGCCAGACGGATCTTATGAATATTAATCAGGTCAAGCTGTTGTTGCATCTTTCCTGAGGCTTGACCTGGATTATCAATATTAAAAAATGTTACGTTGTTCAGGCCTACTGGAGGAATATCACGTTAGCCTGTTTAATATTCTTTACGTTAAGCCTCACTCATATAGGACTCATATAGGATTCTCTCTCTGCAGGGCAATGCGATCCTGCCTTAACGTGCTATCGGAATGATCGTAAATTCTAGTTTCTTAGGTATAACATTGGACATGAACGCTATCCCAGGTAAAAATTTGAATGCGATGAGCTCGTAATCACGACTTCTAAAGTGGGAAGTAGAACATTTCCGATAGCACGTGAAGGCAACGTCACGGTTCAAAGTGGGAGGGACTTTTATCTGACAAAACAAAGCTTACATAATAATGTAGGTAAATACAGCTTTACCTGCAAACGAGTCTCCACGAAGTGTCGTCACATTGTTCCAAACATACTGTAGCGTTATTTGTCATGAGCACGTGATGTTTTCATCATATTCCTGTACTCACATTGTTCACTGGCTCCTACCTCCTCAACATCAAAACACTTGCAGTCGAATGCACCGTTTGCGTTACTACTACATGTTTGTTTTCCCATACGTTATGTATGGTTGTTTGCCAGTTTGTTTTGACGCTCTTCATTCGTCCATGTCGCTGCGTGTGTCGTCAGCGCATGACGTGTTTCATGCTATACAGGACTGCTTGATATGTCTTCCTGAAGGGGACTATGCAAAAGTTTTTGGTGCAATATCTCCTGAAATATGTATGCTGTTTAGACATAAGAAAATAATTAACATTCAACAATGACCTATTATTGTAATTTCTTGTAGGGTACAGCGGGGCTAAAGGCACACCTTAAGAAAAACGTGCTTTTCATTACTCCAATAGTGTATGATTGTAAAAAAAAAAGAAAAAAGTTTGTATTGAACATTTATAGAGCATCAGCTTTTGTGTGAAAATAAATCATAAAAGTGGTTTATTTCGTTAAAAAACCTTATAAATGTATGGGGGTGGTGAGGAGGTGCCTTTTATCCCATACACGGGGTAAACGGCACAGATTTGTTACAAATACTTTGGCTAAAATAATGTTTTTAATAATGTCTGTAAGTTAATACTTGTTCAAAACAATCACTCCAGCAAAGTTTTAACTATTTTCTGTTTATTTTGATAAATCATTTTTGTTCAATAAATATGCTGTCATTAAAATATGTTAGAGATTAAAATTATTTTAAAAAGTAAAGATTCTGAAAGCATTGAAGGAGATCCCATAATATTTTAATATAGATTAATTTAATAGACAATAAATTATATTTTATTATATGATATTAAATATGATGGTTTCATTATGAA
Organism: Paracanthobrama guichenoti; assembly: GCA_018749465.1. Lineage (NCBI taxonomy): Eukaryota > Metazoa > Chordata > Actinopteri > Cypriniformes > Gobionidae > Paracanthobrama > Paracanthobrama guichenoti. The sequence continues at coordinate 10,720,291 of CM031947.1, read as the reverse complement.
TATGATTATCTCTAAGGTGGACACACAACTTAATTTACACAAAAAAAACTGTTGCTTTAATTATCTTGAACAAAACTGAACATCATTAAAAAGACAACAAAGGTCTTCTTAATGATGTTCCGTTTTGTTTAAGATAATTAAAGCAACAGTTTTTTTTTTTGTGTTTTTTTTTTAAATAGCTTAGCTTAACGGAAGAATACGTAAAAGTATAGTTGTTGAAATATAGGCTATTCAATAATTGTAGCGATTCTTATTTGCTACTTACATATACAACATTTGTAAAAACATGAAATATTAGATCAAATAAGTGTAGAATCAACTGTGCGCTGCTGCCTGTGATCGCGTCAAAGATCAGACAAATTTCCACGTGCATCTTGAAAAGCGGAAGTTTTGGAAAGTGCTGAGGCAAGTTTTTGTGCCATCTAGTGGTTTAGAGGAAGATCAAATCAAAGGAGCCTTTTACCCCGTGGACCGTGGAGCCTTTAGCCCCGTTGTACCCTAGTATTTGTTTTGGCTTGGCTTATACCTAATCAATAGTTAATTACGAACAAAGTCAGAGAGATGTCATTCAAAATTATACACAGGGTTTACCCAGTGAAACATAACATTATATTGATTTAAATTGCACTTTTTGTGACAGTTGCCCTCAAACTGTGGTTCATTTATTTTGGCAGTGTCTGTTTGAAAGACAATTTTGGCAAAATGTTTTTGATTTATATCACAAGGAATATTGATGGCCAAACTGTGTTATTATTTGGTCTTATGGAGAACTAGAGACAAGCACACTCGGGTCTATATAATACACACACACACACACACACACACACACACATATATATATAAACTGTGCTTTATATTGACTCAATCTGATTTTCTATGAAGCAAAAAGCAGGTAAAATTGTGAAAATGTCTACATATTTCAATATCTTATGTGTAGATTTACATTAAGACCCCTTTAGTGTACAACTGTTTTCTTGTTTTCTCTAATATTTGAAACATACTCTTTCTTGTTGATGATAATAAAAAAGATGTCTTCCTGAAAAGTTTTTCACTTTTTTAAAATATCAATATTATTTAGAGGTGCATATATTTTAATATATTATCATTGTTAAAATAATCATCATCGAAAATTTTTATTAACTTTATCTTTACAGGGTCACTGAAAACACTAGGTCATTGTAACCGTGTTCAAGTAATGAATCAAAAGTAATTCTCCTAGTAAATGTTATTATTAAGATAAATGACCATATACCAGCCTATCTTATGCTTACCCCAGAGTTAAAAGTGCCTTAACCAAGGGTTAAGCGTAGTGTGAAACATCAATCCATGTTTAAGCGGAGAAATGTCCCTAACAGCCGAATTATAGCTACTTCACAATTATTTTTGAATGAACAAAAAAACATATTCATCAGTGAAATGTCAGTGTAACCGTTTTGTGATTCAACACTGAAAAAAAAAGTTTTACTGCTTGTTCAAATTGCTTAATTAAAATGAGCTAAAGCAATTGAAGTTTACTTAATCTGTTTGTTGAGATTACATGAATGATTTGTGTTGCATTAACTGAAACTAGGCGGGGCTTGTTAGTTCCCAGCATGCTTTGCATATGGCTAAATCAAGCGTAAATGTTGTTATATGTAAAAGTCTTATTTTATGTATTTCTCAGAAAGATGAGAAAGGGGGAGACTTGATTGTGTTTAATAGTGTTTAATATTCAATGATGTTGGAATTATTAGAAGAATTTAAATTAGAAGAGTGGAGCATTTGCTTAGGCTGTGGACTAATAAAACTAATGTCATAACAGCTTTGCAGAATAAGCTTTTAATGCTTAACATTTAAGATGCTAATGTGTGTTATTACTAGCTAAAAGTTTGTGAACTAGCTAGTGCAGTATTATAAATAAGTTGTGTAACATTAAAGTATATGAAATTGAAGTGGGTGATTGAATATATGAAATTGAATGCCTGAATCATGTCAGGGAGCCATATGAAATTCACTTTGAGACTACTTAATTGACTGACTTATTCATTCCATGATGTTGAAGTTACATGAGCAAATTATATTTGTTTAACTTAATTGATTCATGTGGGACCAATGTACACAATTAAATCATGTAAATCCAAACACACTTTTTTTCAGTGAAGTGATGCATGGATCTGAATGAAAAATACAAATCAATTGTTAAAACAATTAATGAACCATAATAATCAAAAGATTGTTCTTATTAAGACAGTATGGCCCGGTTTCACAGACAAGGCTTAGACTAAGCTAAGATTAAACCTTAGTTCAATTAGGGCATTTAAGTAACGTGCCACTGACATAATTTGTCAGTGCAAGATTCTTTCAGTTAAAACAGGTCAAACATACATTTTAGTCTAGGACTAGCTTAAGCCTTGTCTGTGAAACCTTATCTCATAAACACTTAAATGAGGGAGAAAAAAAGGACAGGAGGCACTGCATCAGTGTTCACATGAGCACTTTGTTATTGATATTCATACATGATGGTAATGTTATAGGAGCACAACAGGAGAGTCAGGTGAGCTACAGGTATCATACAGTATATACAGGCCAGAAATATTGGGATGATCAAAGCAGATAGAGAGAAGGACAGAGAGAGAAAGAACATTGCACAAACATGCATCAACCTCCCAACTAAGCCTTCCTCTCTTTCACTGGTGTTTATCCTCTACCAATCTACCAATCTACATGGAAAAGTAACAACAGGCTATATCCAAAACAGATGCCAGTTTCTTTTAACTCCCACCTCATACAGAAAAAAATGGCAATTGTGAGGAAACACTCTTGAATCTCACTAGCAGACACATTGGTTCAAAAAGGCACTGGACAGCTATCTTTCTCTCTCTCTCTCTCTCTCTCTCTCTCTCTCTGATATTTACCAGGTGGGATTCAGTGAAAAGCAAAGCATATTTGGAAGTCCAGCAGACAAACCTTAAGTGACCAAGATTGACCTAAAGCAGCAGCACTACAATCTAGATTGCGCAGCTTTTTGTGTGAGAGCATTTTCTTCTACTCATAACATCCCATAACAATATAATGTACATTTGAATGGTTTCCATTACTGCTTTTCAACTGTTAGCATTAAAGGCTGTTAATAACAAGTCAATAATGTCATTTTCCTTTCGAGGATATGAGAATGCAACATATTTACAATTACAAATACACAAAATAATGACTAATGCATTTTATAAATAGAAAATAAAATAAAAAATCATAAAACTGTTTTAACAAAAACATACTGACAATCATCTATTGATGTCTCAAAGCAATTTGAAAAAATCAAATCAAAATATGATTTATATATTACTTTCAGCAAAAGCATATCAAGTGTCGTAGAGGGCCAGATATCATTTTAAATAAAACTGCTGATCATCCTCAAGTCCTGAAATAATTTAATGCTATAATAAAATACATAATACACATTCCCTTCCATAAGGCCTCACCTTATTCAGTTAAATTTAGTGCATCAAATGGCCATAACTTAATGCACAATATGATACCACACTGCAATATTTTTGTGCGGTATTTCACCATCCTTGTTCAAATGTCTCTTTTTGTCCTCTACTGCAAAAAGCAGAATAAAGTAGTTGTGGATAATATTCAAGCATGATCATATTGTTAGCTGAATGAAATAATCTCGTGAATTTAATATATTTGAAGGAGAAGGATTTGCCACCCCATTTATTCAACTACATACATAAAACTCTATAAATCCATCCCATTCTATCTATACATCCATCTATTGATCTTCTACAGAAGGATCTATCTTATTAAATATAGGCCAAAAAGAATTCAAAAGCTCCTTAAAACAAAACAACCAAAAGTCTAAAGTAGACATGTCTTCCCTTTCTGTATCTCCTGCAGATTGTGCAAACGGTTGTTATAGGAAAGAATATAGTACATTTAAGGTTAAAGGTAGAGCTTATTTCATCTCTTCAAATCAGTTAAGTATCAGAAAAGCAAAACATTTGTGGTGCACTCAATCACATGCAAACAATCTTGCTGTAAATGATCCCTTACTGGTAAATAAAGCATGAAATGAAGGGCCAGAGATTGTGGTGATAGCATCTGTTTACCTGTCAAAGCAGCACAGGTTGGAGAAAAAATGCCTCTGGATAGGCTAATTTCCCTCGTCATATAAGGCTGGGAAAATGTTGTATCTTTTTCAACGTTAATGAGCTTGAATTCCTGTAGACTTGCAGTAAAAACCAAGATATCTCTTACTCATTGATGTACTATTCAGCTTCATACAGTTATTTGCGCGAACGGTTTGCGAGTGAGAACGAGATGTTCACGAATGACCTCCAGGTTAAGCGCGGCCTCTGAAGGGCACATGCACACACTCTCGGTCGCAACACATGAATTGGTTAACATCTAGATTACATAAAATCATACAGTATTTAATAAAGACAAGGCATATGCGCCAGTAGTGTCATCTAACAACTTCATTTGGTTTTTTAGTTCTTTTAAAAGGCTATTGACATTTATGATTACAAGCTATGTTGCAAAACCTGCAACAATTTTACTACTCAGAAGCTAGAGCTACACTTTCTAATCACTGGTTGGCTCATTGCTGTTCACTGAAACAAAGAGGGTGCTTTTACAACAGCAAAGTGTGATGTTTGTGTGTGTGTGTATTGGTGTATTGGTGTTTACATACACATGCAAGCACAAAATGAATCCGTCAGACTCGTCTCTTGTGCAGCAGCTTTTATATTCAGAAAAGCAGTGACCCTCCTCTTTGTCCCCAATCGCATCTCACACCCGTCTCTTTCAGAGCCTGTGAGTTTCAGCGCTCCTGACTGTCCTCAATCAGGGTGACGTATATGATGGGAACAAGGCCCTGGGTGTCCCCCAGAGCACACAGCAGCCAATCAGAGTCTGCCCTGCTGAGCACCTGCATCATGTCACCTTTGTGGAAACTGAGCTGGCCTGGCTCTGTGGCAATATGATGGCATAATGCCTTCACTTCACTGAAAGAGATGGAAAACAGAGGGATGAAGATAACAAAGGGAAAGAGAGGGATAGAGAGAGGGAGTCAAAGAAAGAAAGAAATTTAGTTGAATTAATCAGGTATAACAGTAATGTCTTTTCATGTTAAAAGAATTACATTATATTTGCTAAGAAAATTACAGTGCTTTGCAAGGCTGCACTTAAAGGTGCTCTATGTAATTTTTTGACTGTACTAAAGCATAAAAATACCATAATGTGTTTGCAGATATTCAGGAAACATGCTGAGTTCACATCCTCGTTTCTCTGAAAAACAAGGCTAAAGCCAGTTGTTCTACTTTGAAATGTGCGTTCCGTGTTGGAATGTCTGTTTTTGTGTTGGTTTGTGCGATACCGTTGACAGTTGGCGGAAAACACAGCAATACGCTGCCATGGAAGCCAGCAAACAAATCGGGTCAGAGATTGCAGATTCTACCCGACCTAAAAAATCTATAATTTGCATCCATCTAAAAATCTCTATGAACGGGAGCATATTAAAACACGGATAAATCAACTCATCATCTAATAGTGTGTAAGTCTCCTCAGCTTTCATTGTCAATTGCGCTCATTCCTGTTGCATGTCCTCAAACTGGCAACCCGCATGAGCGTCGAGTCTGAGGAGGAGGGGGAAACAACTCTCTCCAATATGTGAATTTGAACTGCAGTACCCATTTCTACCACTAGCTGTCAATATTACATACCGCACTTTTAATATTCATCAAACATTCTATTTTTTCCTCTTAGGGGCCGTTTACTTTACACGTTACCGGTTTCAACTAAAATCTGAAAACGTTTTATTTGCGTTTTGGCAGTTCATTCCTTTACACAACAATGGTGTTTTGAGGCCTGAAAATTCAACATTTTGGGTAAGGGTTTCAAAGTGCACATTTTTTAAAACATACTGTTATTGTTTCTGTGTAAACAACAAAAACGTGAATTTGTGAAAACGGCGATGTTGTTTGCATGTGTGTTACATGTTCAACCTATAGGCGCGTAGTGTTTCTTTACAAAGTGACATCGCTATCTACTGGCCTGGCAGCATAGCAGCATAATACAGTGTTTTTAGTCACTGTTTCGCGGATCCAGGTGAACAGGGTTCGTTTTGACAACGTTATCATCTGAATGCAAAAAACACAAATGTGACCCTGGACCACAAAACCAGTCCCAAGTCGCACAGGTATATTTGTAGCAATAGCACAATACATTATTAAATGTAAATGTAAATGTAAAATAGCCAACAACAATACATTGTATGGGTCAAAATTATAAATTTTTCTTTTATGCCAAAAATCATTAGGATATTAAGTAAAGATCATGTTCCATGAAGATATTTTGTAAATGTCCTACTGTAAATATATATATAAAAAAAATTACTATTAGTAATATGCATTGCTAAGGACTTCATTTGGACAACTTTAAAGGCGATTTTCTCAATTAGATTTAGAAAGGTTCACCCTCAGATTCCAGATGTCCAAATAGTTGTATCTCGGCCAAATATTGTCCTATCCTAACAAACCATACATCAATGGAAAGCTTAATTATTCAAATGGTTTTGAGGTGCAGGGTCACAAATGAAAAACTTTTCAGTTTTTAGTACATTGTTGCCATGTAAACATACCCTCAGTTTGTTGGAATTAGTTCATCTCAAAGCGCTAAACAAACAGATTCAATCAATTCAGATTCATTTTTGAACAAACTTGTTTTTTTATGTTGTGCAATGTTTTTGACTTTTGTATCTATAATACAATAAATATAAAAGGAAAAAAATCTCTCTCACTTACTGGCACCAGTGATGTCATTGTAATATTTGCATACTGAATTGTAATGGACTTTTTATTTGATCTTTTTTACCTATTTTATCTTTTCAACCCTCTATAACCACCATTACATTACAAAGTGGCACAGAAGCAATAGGCATTGATACCTGCTGTACAGATGACTGAAAACAAGACGTGTACTGAGCATCACGACAGTGACAATGTTTGTGGAATTCATTTAGGCAGCCTTAATCAAAGCTTAAAACCTAAGATTATTAAAAACTATTCTTTAGCTGCCTTGCCAAGCACTGGTTTCCTTTTGGAAACACAAATCTAGTCATTATGTATTGTATTGTAAACAACATTACCGGGGGGTTTGTCTCTGTGTTGGGAGATTCTGTGTTTGTGCTTGTTCAGTTGGGCCAAGGTGGGATTCTTGGCTTTGAGACGTGAGAGATTGTTGCTCTGCTTTTTTCCCCACTCCAACAGACTGAGCCACCAAATCCAAAACAGAACGGTCAAGACTCAACCAACCAGACGGCAATCTGAGAACATGTAGGTAGAAAAGTTAGCTGCAAGTTTATAAAAAAGTGTTGAAATTGTAGAAAGTGTTGTTAGTGGCTCCAATGGAAAGAGGTGGACGATTGCCAACTCACCTTTGTTTCCTGACTGGTTTCTGCTCACTTTTCTCGATCTTGCTTGCGTTTCCAGCTCCAAACAGCCGCCCCCAGCGGAGCACCTGTGCCGATCCATCCTCCCCTGCTCCTGCTTGTGCCTGAACCCCTTCATAGGCATCCTGGCATTCTAGCTGCTTCTCCTTACTCTTCTTCAGCTCAGTGAGCACTGATTCCGGTGGACTTCCCATCCACGATGGCTTCCCCTTTGAAGCTTCTGACAATGTTGATTGGTGGAGGACCCTATTGCCAACACTATTATTATTGCTACTGCTGGTCCGACCATGTTCCACCTGTTCATCCATCTGTTGAATGGCTTCGGCCCCCTCAACCACACCTTCTCTAGGAGGTGGCTGGCTTTGCCGGTGACTTTCAATGCCTCCTTTTCTCCTCTTCTCCCACTTCACAAATTTTGAGCCCTCAGCAGAGTTGTCGATATAAACCTGTGAACTTTGCATCAGCTGATACCACCAGCCAGCTTGTCGGTTTCTCTGTTTGGCTCCATCTCCTTCTCTCCTTTTTTCCTTCTCACAATCTTCTCCAACTCCCTTTATCCTGCCAGCATACCACCCACCGCGCTCTATCTCCCCTGCGTCACTCTTTCGCAAACACTCTTTGCCGACTCCAGCCTCCTTATCCCGTGATTCACGCTCTGCTCCCGCACTCTTCCGCCCATCTCGTTTCATTTTTAATGTCACTCCCTCCATCCTAAGCCGGCTGTCCTCATCTCTCAGCATGAATGTTTCTCTCTGAGGCAGCATTCCCATTTCCTGTGCACCAGACACCAACATTCCAGAGCCTCGCATTAGCTGGAAGGTGGAGCGATCTGATTGGTCGAGGCCTTGGCGTGCAGAGCACAGCTGTTCTTTGCGTCTCAGGTGTTCTTCTCCTTTCTGTAGCTGGTGTGGCTCAAATAGCAGGTCAAGGTCAAAGGGCAACAGTGACAACGGCTGAAGCAGGAGCAGCAGCTCTTCGAACAGTGGCTGACATGCCCCTTGAGACAGAGGTAGGAAACCCCATGGGTGGTAGTGTGCTGCTATGATGTCTGAGGAACCATGCCAGAGAGAGAAAAGACAGACACAAAAGCTAAATATTAGAATTATGCTGGCAATAGAGTATGTAAAACCTTGGCTCTACATCACCATTCCTGTAAACAAGCCAACTACACTTGAAAAGTACAAAAAGCATTTTCCTACCTTCATGCGTATAAATGTGATTAAACCAGAATTCCAAAGATCGCAAGCTGAAAAACAGTAAAGGCGAGTGAGCTAAAATTAAAACCTGGAACATAACTGCATAATAACAGAAATAATACACTTGTACCAGACCAGGGGTCTTCAACCTGGAAGCATTCATGATAACATGCATTTAATACTATATATTCATATATTTAAATAATTTAATACTCTAATAAATCAAATTTTAATCATATTTTTAATCACAGATTTTTAATGTTTTTGAAAGAACTCTCTTATGCTCACCAAGACTGTATTTATTTGATTAAAAATACAGCAAAATCACTAATATTGTGAAATATTATTACAATTTATAATAACTGTTTTCCCATTTTAATACATTTTAAAATATAATTTATTCCTGTGAGTAATTCCTCTGAATTACTCCAGCCTTTATTGTCTCATGATCTTTCCGAAATCAAATATATAGATTTGGTGGATTAAGTATAATTTATTATTATCACAGATGAAAACGATTATGCTGCTTAATATTTTTGTGGAAACATATAAATATTGTTAGGATGATATATATGTATACATACACCGATCAGGCATTATGACCACTGACGGGTGAAGTGAATAAGACTGATTGTCTCTTCATCACGGCACCGATTAGTGGGTGGGATATATTAGGCAGCAAGTGAACATTTTGTTCTCAAAGTTGAAGCAGGAAAAATGGGCAAGCGTAAGGATTTGAGCGAGTTTGACAAGGGCCAAATTATGATGGCTAGACGACTGGGTCACAGCATCTCCAAAACTGCAGCTCTTGTGGGGTGTTCCCGGTCTGCAGTGGTCAGTATCTATCAAAAGTTTTCCATTCTGTCCTTGTATCCGGCAGGCGTGTTTTTCTCTCTCTGTTCCCTGCTGGCTCGCGCTGTTTTGTTTTGGTGACTTGCTCTGCTGGGAAAATACTGCAGTGGTCAATATCTATCGACAAGATTTTCTCACTAGGGGGTGAGTCAAAGGAGGGCGCATGGAACAACTGTGGTCATTGCGGAAAGATCTCCATGGGCTGGCCTATTCTTTGGCTTTGGGCAGCAAACCCAGCCGCTGTCGAGCTACTGTGATCAGAAAGTTAAATTGAGGTTCTGCAGTGCTGCAGTAGAGTGGGCTCTATGGGTCAGTGTGTCCGAAGGACAGGATCTGATTGATTGATTATGCAGTACGAAAGATCATCAAATGGATTAAAAATAATAAATTGTTGAGCTAATCAACTAGCCCAACGAACCTCACTTGGATCTCTCGGTTGGGAGTCAGCCGGGTGCTGCTGTCCCATCATCTTCCCTGTGGACAAACCATAGAACTGAACTCGAAAACATCTGAAGTTATGGCTAACATTCTCACACAAGCTCAGACTCACTCGCACCATACACAACTGTATCTTAAATTAGAACAAAAATCCCAAGTTAATGCTGGTTCTGATTCTTGTAGAGAGGTGCCTGGTCGGAGGATCCAAACTTCACATACTGTACTTGTAGTTTACTTCAACTTCAAAATCAAGGAAGGAACATGGATTGATGCGTGGGGAGTGAAGGCTGCCATAGCTACGTATCTTAAATTGTTCAAGTTAATGCTGGTTCTGATAGACCAGTACACAGTGCATCGCAGTTTGTTGCGTATGGGGCTGCATAGCCGCAGACCAGTCAGGGTGCCCATGCTGACCCCTGTCCACCACCAAAAGCGGCAACAGTAGGCACGTGAGCATTAGAACTAGACCACGGAGCAATGGAAGAAGGTGGCCTGGTCTGATGAATCACATTTTCTTTTACATCACATGGACGGCCGGGTGCGTGTGCATCGCTTGCCTGGGGAACACATGGCAGTAGGATGCACTATGGGAAGAGTCAAGCCGACAGAGGCAGTGTCATGCTTTGGGCAATGTTCTGCTGGGAAACCTTGGGTCCTGCCATCCATGTAGGTGGTACGTGTCAAAGTAACATCCACATGGATGGCAGGACCCAAGCATGTCTACCTAAGCATTGTTGCAGACCATGTACACCCTTTCATGGAAACGGTATTCCCTGGTGGCTGTGGCCTCTCTTTCAGCAGGATAATGCGCCCTGCCACAAAGCAAAAATGGTTCAGGAATGGTTAGAGGAGCACAACAATGAGTTTGAGGCGTTGACTTAGCCTCCAAATTCCCCAGCTCTCAATCCAGTAGAGCATCTATGGGATGTGCTGAACAAACAAGTCAGATCCATGGAGGCCCCACGTCACAACTTACAGGACTTAAAGGATCTGCTGCTAACATCTTGGTGCCAGATACCATAGCACGCCTTCAGGGGTCTAGTGGAGTCTGTGCCTCGATGGGTCAGGGCTGTTTGGGCAGCAAAAGGGGGACCAACACAATATTAGGAAGGTGGTCATAATGTTATGCCTGATCGGTGTATATACATATGTGTGCTTATATATGAGGATAAGCTTTATTGTGAATTTAATGTACACAAATATTACAAATGAAAGTATTAGACCATTGGATATTTTAATATAAAAAGAATATTTTATTCTTTATGTAAAGGCAGCACTTCATGATGACTAGCTATAAACAGTTTATGTATTATTATCAAAAAAAAAACTTTAAGATCAAAAAATTATTGCCAAGCAGTAGTGTTGTAGACTTCCTAGGGGTTGCCTGTCAAAGACCACTGGACTAGACAAATCTGTTTAAAACAAGTGAAATACTACAAGAACAACAAGGAGCCTTGAGCGTGATTACTGTACTCTGTATTGACCTTAAGAAGCAGAGTGACCACATCACAGAGTGAGACGGACAGATAGAGTGAGAGAGAGTTCAGCATGCTGCAGAATGTATAATTGAAACTAATGATCAAAGCGCTGTGTCTGAATGTAATTTTAATGGGTGTGGAAAAGAGGAAGTTTGCACAGGAGCTGAGATGACTATGTCAAGACCCATCAAAGCAAAAAAGGAGCCTTTGAAGACTTCTAAAGACTTCTTGAATCCCACTGCAAAGCTTTAGACTGCATGATTTGAGTTTTTCAGGCCTGGCTTGTTATAGTGCTGATAAAAATCATACACTGTCGCTCTGTTCCAAAATCTAGTTAGACGCCTACCAAGACGTCATTTTAACACGTCATAAGTATACTTTCAATGCAAAGACTTCTAAAACGGTAGGTAGCAAAATGTATTAAAAGTGTTAATGTCCAAACCTAAGGCAATATATATATATATATATATATATATATATATATATATATATATAGACCTTCCCCCAACTTAGTATCAGACCTTCCCCCAACACAACAGAGAAAGGCCTCCGTTAACCAGGGTTACCATCAGATAAGACTTGGTTTATGACTCAAAGGAATTTCCAGAGAGAGCTGTGACTCTAAATTGATTCTTTTTTGAAAAGGGACCTAATGCCCTTGAAAAGGACTTTCCTGCATTCATTTATAGAAAACTGTTCTATAAATGAACATGCACCCCAGGACATTGCGTGTACAATTTAAACTGTGTCTCTTGTATGGTATTTTGTTTATGCATGTCTTATGAGCAACTTACTATTTCATGTAACCTCATATGTCTTGTCTCCTATCAAATTAATGCTCATTTCACGACTTACACTTTCATGCATGTCCCTTATTCAGAGGATGCAGTGTGTGTTTGTTGCATTAATTAGAGTATAAATGGGCACAGACCCATTGATTCATGCTTGAAACAAAGAGCCATAAAATCTCTAGAGGAATTTTCCACTTGGAAATCCCAACAATCTCATTGGTCAAGTCTACCTCAGGAGGATGTGACTACTCCCAGACCTTCAGTCAATGCAGAAGAAATCGATCTCAACACCTTCGGACCAAACTATCAACACTTTCTCTTGCGATTTCACCTCGGACGCTCTTCTTCTACAGCTCAGGCTAAATGCAAGTATCGTACGAAACACAAATCGCTGTGTAGTTAATAAAACTGTAAACCCCTTTGTTCACACAAAGGCGCTTATCAGGGATGGTTCTCCCAGGTTAAACTCTTTGCATAACTTCATCCATCTGTTCTGACCCGGTTCTTCTAACTAACTTTGCCTCTTGCGATGTATGTTTTGTGTATGTATGTTGTATGTCTGTTTAATCTTGTCCGTGATTTAGTTATTAAAGTTTGTGCACAATATATGTTTTGTTCTAACTCCCGCTGCAAACAAATCGTCACTTAAATGATCGATCTTGTTAGGCGCTCTAAGCGCTTATGTAAATACAAAGGAAGAATAATTTTTCTGTGGCCATGAAAACTATATTTTCTTAGAATTAATTAATAATCAATACTGAACGTTCATAGGATGAACTGATTGGTTGATTGTAATGTTAATGTAGCCACATCAAGTTAATCTATTTAACTGATTCAAATATTCATAATTAATAATAATGAATAATCATAATGAGTTATGAATAATTATTAATATTTCCCTGAGCTAATTTGCTACACACACAATAAAGAATGTTTATTAAGAAACTAAATGATATGTTGATGCTTTAACAAGCAAAGAATGATAAAAGGTACAAAAATGTGCTTTCATAGGCAGTGTGAAGATGAACGTGATTAGAAAGAGTGAAAGGGAAAGCAGGGGGATGAAAAGAGAGCAAAACATGAAAGAGGCTTACTTTAGCAGGCCAAAGATGAAGGCATTGAGTCTCATACTGTGATTGGTCAGCTCAGAATACTGACTGACTTTAGAAAATAGACTGTGCAAAACTCTTGTAGAGGGACCTAGGACAGAAAGGATAAACATAAATAATTTCCTTCATCCTCATCCATATAGTAATCATCATCATCACCATTCTTCTCATACCGAGTTGTGTGGAGGCCTCGACCACACTCCAGGGCTGGTTTTTGCGTTGTCCAATGATCAGGTCCAGTACATATGCTTTCAGTCCATCATGCAGTATCTCACGAATGGCAGGACACAGGTACTTCAGAATAAGATGACCCACATTCGGACTAACAGAGCTATTACCCAATTTGGCCTGTAAGAGAGAGTGAAAGTGGACCAGAGAGTAATGTAAAAAAAAAAAAAAAAAATGTCTTTAGTGAGACACTTCAGTATATTCAAGTATATTGAGTTTAACACTGTTATTTCAAATGTAATGTTGAACCTTAACTCCTGCATCCCGACTGGTGCCAAAATGAGCAACTATCAGATCCACTGCTGTATTTATGGCCTTCACCAAACCTAGTAAAAAATGACAGAGGAGACACAGGATAGAAAAGATCCTATTATTTAATATATATAATCAAATTAAACTCCAACTAAGAGTATGTACACACAACCACACACTCCGCCATGCGCTAATGTAGTTTTGAGGATCTTGTTGATGGGACCTGCCAATCTGTAAAGCAAATGGGCCATGTTTGATTGATTGGAGGACCCAGTGGGAACGACGAGACCTAGACCTCTTCTGCATTCTACTCACTAGGGCACACTTAACATTTACTGCAGATTCATATGTGAGAGTGATGTATGTACTGCATTGCAATATTCCTATAATTCATTTAAGAGCTAAAGGGCTCACCACAACAAGGTTCATATTAACCGCATGAAGCTTTAAAGATGTGCTAATATTACTATGGCATACACATAGAACATTATCAATTTCTATTACTCAAATCAGTTAAATTATTGTTTTAGGCTGCATTAACTAGGTCTGCCGGAACCGGGAACACTTCCCATAACACCTGATGTACTCGTTACATCATAAGAAGAATGGCAACTGCGCTAATGTTAGTCTCTCTGTTTATCACGAGGTTTACTGCAGTCAGCCGGATCCGGGCTGTATCCAGATCAGATGGTGGACCTGCGCCTAGACATGACCAACGCATCCCTGAAGTGTCTGCAGAGACCGTGTCAATTAAACACCCCCCATAAATGCCGCATCGACACGACATCCTTATTAAACCCGTCTCCAGTGTGACGACTTCGATCTTTCAAATAATCTTTCGATCTAATATAACTTCTGACCTGTAATGTTGCCAGAACATAATCATACACTGTTTGTTCATTGGCCAGAAGAGAACTGGCATCCCGACTAAGCCTGGTTTCTCCCAAGGTTTTTTTTCTCCATTCTGGCCACCGTCGCCTTTGGCTTTTGGCTTGCTCAGTTGGGGACACTAAATTTTCAACTATATTACTGATCTGCCCGCATTGACACTATATGATAATTGAAATTAGCTGGATGGCATCACCGTTTTCTCCAGAGCGACTGTACAGCCGAATCAAATTCTGTTGCATTATTTTCCTGTTTAACACTGTGAAGCTGCTTTGAAACAATTGGCATTGTAAAAAGCGCTATATAAATAAAGGTGACTTGACTTGACTAGTATATTGCTGTATAAATGACTATATGGAGATAAAGGGCAATCTGGACATTGTTTAAAATGCAAAAATAATACACAGAAACTAAAAATCACACACCTTTCTTCTGCAACAGGTCTATAGAAATGGATTCGTCAGTATTAGCGTCAGGAGATAAGCAGAATTCCTCTGGGGGGCGCTCTGTCTGAGAGAAATAATCAGGCAGGAAGTCGCTGTAGCACTGCGGCAGTTGCCTCAATGACTGACCTATAAACAAAAACCACATCATAAATGTTAGATAAATAAAAAAAGACAAAAGATAATGTCATTGTCAAACAAGTGCTCACTAACTACACACAAAATTACCCCCACCCCAGCCCCCTTTCCAACTCCTCCCCCTAAACTCCCATTGGGTGACAGAAATTGGGTCAGCACCATTCAGTCTTCCGAAGCTGAGTTGATTGGTTGGAGGGAAATCAAACACATTACGTCGCATAACACGAGTTCCAGGTCTCTTGGTTTCCAAAGCACAAGATAAAGAATGATGGCCGTCTTTACTGCGCTCCACACCCAGAGGGTTCTTGCGCCTGTACTCTCTCCATTTGAGTGCCTGCGGGGAGAGATGGTGCACTGGAAGGCAAAATGGAAGGAAAAGGGAATGGTGGCAAAGGATGGAAGTAAAAGAAAAGTATGAAGAGAAAGAATAAAAGTATTGGTGAATGGGAAGTAAGATGGATGGATGTACATGTACAGAGAAAAGTAACAAAAGGGAAAGAACAGTCACAAGGGTAAGATGAAATTGATGAAATGCCAAAGATATGCGATGCAAAACATGGGCAGAAGTAGAAACAGGAGAGATAGAAAAGAGAAGTTGTTAGCAGCAGTTAAAGGAAAGAAAAGCCAATGTCTAAGTATAGAAGCTAAGGCTTTGTTCAGATAGTCAAATATTTGATTATTTTGGCCTATCCAACTCAATTCAGAAGCAAAAAAGCATATTCATGTTTTTGTTTTGAAAGCAGAAAAAAAATAATTTGAGTTTCATAACATTTCAATTACAAGTCATATGACACAGTAGTGTCTAGAACTGTGTCTGAATTCAGTCATTTTTGCTCCAAACCTACCATTAGGCTGTCGCTGTGTCACACACGCTGGTAAAACTTTCACGGGCTCTTCCTGTGGTGCTGGCTCCAACTGTCCAAGAGGACTGAGACAAGAGCTGGGAAGTGTCGGCAAATTGCCACGGTGGAAACAGTGACTTCTAGTAGGCAACGCAGGCATTAGTGGACTCTGCTTCATCAGTGGAGGTGGAGGCGGTGTAGGAGGTAAGGGAGCGAGTTTAGGAGTCTCTGTACGTATGGCCATTCCAGGTGGGGTATGCTGGGGCAGAAGACCCGCAGAGATGGGGCAAGAGAGGGAACGTGGTGGCCTTGGACCACCTGGGGTCGGAGTGCACGTCGAGCAGGTTCCAGAAGAGGTGGGTGCACCTTGGAGGCGAACTGGGGAGTAGCTGCCCAGTGGGGAGGGACGCACTGTTGTAGGTGCAATGGAAGTGTCGTGAGGTGCCCTGTGGTCTTCTTCTGACTCATCTTCACCACCCTCAGGTGCTGCAGTCCCTCGAGCCTGCATATGGCTGATGTATCCGTCCAGAAGGGGAAGGATAGGCTTCGCCTGGGGTTTTCCAAACTGGTGCTGGAAAGTGAAGGGCTGAATAGGCAATGAGGTCGGACGTTGATTTTTGCTATAGCGAATTACAACCGGAGAGGAGTCTGTGGAGCTAGACAGGCCACCTAGGGGTAGAAAGACAAGAGATACAGAAGCGTAAAGAGGGGTTGGAGATAAAATAAGAGACATGAAGATTAAGAACAAAA
This sequence comes from Paracanthobrama guichenoti, assembly GCA_018749465.1. Lineage (NCBI taxonomy): Eukaryota > Metazoa > Chordata > Actinopteri > Cypriniformes > Gobionidae > Paracanthobrama > Paracanthobrama guichenoti. The sequence goes on along the minus strand of CM031947.1, from coordinate 10,703,454 downwards.
CATCAGATCCTACAGCAGAGTAGCATTCAAGACAGTAATGAACCATATCTAAAGCTTTATAAATCGTTATAAATTAAATTAATGGTCATAGATGCATATAATTATAATATGAAGCAAATTATCTGACCTGAATTTAAACTAGAATGGCTATGGCAGTGACACAGCATTTTAAAACAGCTAGAATAAAACTCAGCAGTAGCAAAAGCAAAGGAAACAACAGAGTCTTATTATGAAACTGAAACATAACCATACATATAAAAAAAAAAAAAATCCAACTTTGTCAAACACATACCTTAAAACACTGCTCCAAAAAAAAACTCAACGACCAACAGTGATACAAAAACAACCAGGATATTATGTCCAAAACAGCCTGTTTATGAAGCTCCTCTGTGTACACCTCTGGGTATGTGTGTTTGCGTGTGCTCTGACCGGCACACAGTGTGTGTGTGAAACGTCACTCAGCTATTGCGCAAACTGCTGGCTCCACATGCCTGAATACTCATATGTCAGAGCTCTTAGTACACTGCTGTACTCGGTCACAGCCAGCAGGGGCAGCACAGCATTAAGGAGAATTAACATCCATTACAGTAACACAACACAAGCTAACCTATCTGATATCAGACACTGCCTTGCTTTCTCAAACCCTCTAATCTAAGTATTAAACTTTAGCATGCAACTCTTGCAATGCTTGTGCTACAGATATTGGTTACTTAAATAATGAAGATAGTTACTTTAATAAGCTATTACTTTCCTCCGGTATCAGAATTGTTTTCCAAAAAAAAATAAATAAATAAAAAAGCCACAGACATACATAAAATAATATTTTACCCAAACATTGTCATATTTCATTCACCCTAATGTTGTTCCAAACCCACATGACATTCATTCCTTAACAGAAACGAAAGGCAATCCTGATATATGATTTGTGTTACATGGAGGAAAGTCAAGTGGCTTAGGTATGATGAGGAGTATACAATGACTGAATTTACATTTAGGGTCCAAAATCATACAGTATCTAGAAGATCAGAATATCTGAGAAATTCTGGCTATTTTGACTTGGGCCAGTAAGGAACAATCAAGAACGTCCTAGCAATGTTCTAGCAACCACCCAGAACACCCTTGTAATCGCAGATCAACATAAAAACTATTTCTTAACAACAGCCTAACAACTTTCCAGAGAAACAGTGGTACCTTTACATTTATGTTTTTAGCAGATGCAAACCAAATTGGCTTGGACAACAAAGCAAACAATCACGTTAAGGGCAATCACTAAAATACATATCGCTAAAATGATGAAAATCTAATTATGTCACTCCCCAACCAGCAAATAGTCTAGAGTCCCAAAATCAACCAAGAAACTACAGTGTAACTCAATAAGTAAATCTACAAAACAACACAAAATAAAACAGCTTTTACAAACAACAATTAAACCATCCTCTTTTTAAGAAGATATTGGAGAAAATGTGCTCTTACCTTCTGCTATGGTTCGAGTCTGTTCACAGCTCCCCTGACTATGGCATCGAGTGAGTGGAGGCAAACTGTGGCTCTGACCCTGTGGAAGGCCTTCCAGGATGGGCGAGAACTCTCCAGAAGAGTGAGAGTGTGTGGATGTGGCCTCTATGCCACCCCTCTGTGATGGTGACCCTCCAGTTCTCCTCTTATTTCTTGCTATTTCTGCAAAAGAAGTGACACGTGGTGGAGGTGGCAGGCTTGGAGCTGCACTCTCACTAAGCCGAACAGGGCAGCTGAGCATGCGCTCCAAGGATCCAAGGCGAGGAGATGGAGACTTGTCCAGGTTACGATCGTAGCTGCGAGAGCGAGGTCGACTGCTCCCCGAAGCACCAACTGAATTGCAGGCTGTCGTAGGTGGGGAGATGTTGATATACACCTGCCCCTCAATTACATTCTCATGGATGGAGTCAATTTCAGCTGGATCCTTTTCTTCATTCTGGTAAAAGAAAAGAAAAAGAATGTAAAGGTAGGAAGAAGCTAGAAGAAAAATAAGAAGATACAACGTGTCATATTGCTATGGAGTACAGAATGAGACATAGCACAAGTCAACACCAAATAAAGTAAATAATATACCAGCTCTGCATCTTCATCTTCTTCATCCTCTTTCATTTGTTGAAATAGGTAGTACTCTGTTGGCTGAGTGGGGCTTCCTTTGCTGTGTTCATCTGAACAGCTTGTGACCGATGACCCCACCGGACTGGGAGAGGACTGGGAAGAAAGGTCACATGTCACAAGCTTGTAGTAATTCTGTGTTGCTACAACCAAGCGAGCTTGGCTTTGAAGACATGAGGTGAGGTCATTGGCAGAGGTTTCAGCAGAGGACAGTCCCTCACTTCCAAGGAGGTTGTGGTATGAGTTACAGTTGGCATCTACTTCAATAGTAGCACCTTGTGGCTGAGATACAGAGGAAGAGTTTGCATGGTCTTGAGTGACCGAAAGATGCTGAGGGGGTTCAATCGGGGACGTGTGTAAGTCCAGGTAGAAAGCTCCACGTCCACTGCCACATTCTGTCCCACACATCCCAATGAGCTCAGACACAGACGAGGCACAGGATTGCTCACCGGAACTATTGATATTGAGCAATGGCTTGGCCGGAACAACATTGTTCATTTTGTTGTAAATCGTGCTGAAGTTAACCAGCACTCCATCCGAGCTATTGCAGGAAGAATCACTGCCGTAGCCCTGGTGACACTCAGAAAATGATTCCTGAAAATGTTCAGGGTATGGCTGAGAAAGGTTGCAACAGGAGCAGTGTGGTGCTGCTAGACTGGAACACTCAGAGCTTCCTCTACCGCCCTGCATGGACTGGTCTTCATAATCATCATCCTCACCCCATTCTTGCTCACCACAGTCCATTGAAAGGGTGGAACCACTGCTTCCGTGGCGCCGCTGGCTATCTAATCTCAGCAAGTTCAGGCCCTCCATATGAGTAGATAATTCAAAAGTTCCACCTATTGTATGGTCTCTGCTCTCTGCTTCCCCACTAGTCCCATTTGTAGAACACCACTGTTTTTCTGTAGACCCATGCAAGATAAAAGGTTCAGTGGTGAACCCAAGGTCATGTAGATGGAAAGATGGCAAGTCTTCATTTGCAAGCACTGAATTTGAGATTTCATGCAAATTTCCATGCAGGTGAAAAGAGGAGTCTTCCAAATATCCATTCAGATTGTCATCATCCTCATCATCTTCATCTTCAGTGTTGAGCAGAAAGGGGTTACGTCTCGAGTTTGGCCGTTCACCTGTCTTCATTGGCAAGCCTTGAGCCTGATCTTCGGAATTGCTCGAGGTGAAAGAGGAAGTGTTGCTTGCCATACTCCCTTCTCTCCCTCCCCTTTCTCGTTTCTCTCCCCCTCTCATTACTCCATCCCCAAAAGTGTCACTAGAGCTAAGGCTGCTGCTCGACGTCTGTATGAGGCTGCTGTACACCAGCGCCTCCCGCTGAAGAATGTCTCTCTCAGGTAGGGAGGTTGTCCGAATCAATCCCAGGTTCTCCGGGCAGCTGAAGGGATTACTGTTCCTTTTCAACGGACTACCACAGTACTTTCGTGAGCTCGAAACCTGGCAGTGAACCAGCGGAATATGGTGGACAATAAGAGTCTCCCCAGATAGCTTAGGTGGACTGTCCATCTTCTCCTTGTATGGGTGAGGATGAAGAATGTTTGGATATTTGCAGAAGGTGGTTTTCAGTGGACTTTAGTTCACACGTCCAATGCCAATCCGTGGTTTTGGTGAGTGAGGAACATTAAAGAAAAGGTTAAAGCGGATCTCTTGGCGAAAGGAAAACATCTGGAAAAAAAGACAAGACAGGATTCAGTTTCAAATTGTCAGTTTCGTATGACATTAAGTTATCTGGTGTTCATAAGAGGACAGGGCATTTTAGTTTAGCATCTCATTGTGTAATATAATTTAACAAAAAGTTACATAACAAAACCATGATCCACTGAGGCAAATCATGAATGCCAAAACTAAACAAAAAAACAGACAAACTAAATAATAATTAAGTAAAGGAGATGGTGAGGTCTACACAAAACTACAGTATCTCACCTTCAGTTCTAACAGTGATCGTTTATGGCATTTTTGCTACTTTTATTTACAGGGACAGAAGAAATAGGACACGAAATGTGAGATTCAGGAAAGGACAAGCTGAACTCGTCACCCGCACAAGAACTACAGCACATGTGCTAATCACTGGACCACAGCTCTCACACTTGTTCTTATTTTGATAAAATCGATATTCAGTATATTTTTCACTGGTGTACAAATGGTGCTGAATTCACTAGAGATTCACTAGAAAGAGGAAGGGAGGGGTGAGCGCTGGACATTGACCTCATTTTAGACAGGCAGAACTCTTGGAAGGAGGACATGGCTGTGGGTCAGTGACCTGTTGTTGGGCCAGACAGATACAGCAAAAAGTAATAGGGTGTGCAAAACTTGACAATGACCTAAAATCATCTCTGTGGAGTAATAGAGCATATTCTCTCTCATTAACCATTTTAGTCATATACAACTCTTGGTGATTATTACGCTATACACGAGAGACTGTCCATGAATATTTTTGGCAATGTTTTTTTCCAGGGTAGGTTGCCAGGTCTTTATCCCAACCCTCCCCATTACATGGCTTGGGACTCACACACGCATTCACACCTACGGCCAATTTGGCATGTTCAGTCCACCTAACCTGTATGTCTTTGGACTGTGTGGGGGAAACCGGAGCACCTGGAGGAAGCCCACGCTGACACTGGGAGAACATGCAAACTTCATAGAGAAAGGAGCTGGGGCTCGAACTGGGGAACTTCTTGCTGTGAGGCGAAAGTGATAGCCACTGAGCCACCATGCCGCCAGTAGAGCATATTACATAATCTGAAAGCCTCAATGAGTGTTTGTCAGTGTTGGTGATGGATCCCATTGTATAGTCACAAGGCAAAATCAATGACATAATTCAAAATAGTGCCATTAAATACCAGGGGAATTTTTTTTTCCTTTTTCTAATTGTCTAAACTTGGACATGGAAGTATTATAATGATAAATTATTAGCAGTCATTTTCTATGTAGTGGAGGACTCAACCATAAGGATGGCCCAGGGGCAATATGAGAGAGTTTTGGGCAGGCTGACAGAAGTCTTTGGTCTCTTGGGCCAGTGTTGTCACCACATTTTACATTTGTTGCTCATAATATACATTTTTAGTAAGAAGACATCTAAAAGAATACCTTGCTTTTTAGAATTTAGAATCTACTTTCCTTCATTTTCTACAAAACTAAGCTTTAAAATGTTATCCATTATTGTAACATTTGGTAATGATTCTTTCCTCCCCGAGTCTGTTCTTGTACTGTAGGTGTATTTAATATATTGCCAATAATTATGTAAACAAGTACACAGAACAACAAACATGTAAATTCTGTGCATTTTACCTCAGAAGAGAGGAGCCCATTAGATCTATGCATCAAACAGCAAGAGTTTCTGTCTCCTGTTTCTGAGTCCTCCTGCAGTCTGACCAGATTAAACTGCATTACGCAACTCTCATGTGTTGCCAGTCTGCGTGTGTTTAAGACAAGAAATATATATCCTGAATCACAGTTCTTTAAACAATCTTCATTTTTTGAAATCGGTTGTCAACTTGTCATCCAGTCTGCAAGATTTCCTAGCTAAAAAAAAAGTATTAGAAGATTAAAATATCTTCACAAAAACTGTGAGACTCAATTAGCTAATTCTCGTATTGTGAACAATTCATCCATGCCAAAAAAAAAAAAAAAAATCAATGACAGACTTCTCCAATCACTGAGTCCACTTAAACTCCACCCGTTCTTACAATCGACTGCAAGCTCAGACTCACAATCATGTTGAAGGAAAACAGGATAGAGATGTGTTCCACTTTCAGTTTGACATTGCAGGAGAAACACTGAAATCTTAGACATGAAATTAGTCCAGACAGACTGATGCCATTTACAGAAATTCATGACTCAGTTTAGCCTGACTTCATCAAATCAGTCACACACTACTTAGACATACTGTAGGAAGCAACAAGTGGTAGACCGTTAGACCGACCAGGGCAATTATTTAGCTGAAATGATCAGCACCAGTCAAGCTACATCACAACATCCTAATCTACCGCTGTAGTAAATAAAATGAAAAGGGGACAGAGAAGCTGGCTAAGGAGGCAGAAAATTCTCTCTGTCTCTCACGTCTCATTGTTACATAACTCTCGTCATTGCTACAGGCCATGACAGCTACTACATTCCACAGACTGGGCGTTTAACTCCGAGATCAGACAGACAGCAGCAGACAGGCAACAAGACAGCTGAGTAGTGAGTTTTATATAGAAGTACAGATTGTTTTTAGTAGAATATTGAAGATAATTGAAGGTTAATATGCAATTTCATTCTAAATGATAGACCCTCTTCCTTTTTACAGACAAGAATAGACTAACTAACCGAATTACAGGTTGCGGGGACAACAGTAATTCCAAGACTTGGAAATCCGGAAGACCTGGAAATCTTAAAAGGTTATAGTCGATTTCTACAGATAAAAGATTTACTTCTTTCAATAATGTGTAACTTCATAGCATGGCTGTAGAAAGTAAAGGTGATGAAAAAAAAAACATCCAGCTCCTGTTCAGCAAAAATAAGGAAAAGCAGACACAATTATAGCCCTTCTATAATTATTCAATCACAACATTACCCAAAACATCCTCATTAATCACTTATAAGTATGATTGCAATAAATTAAATTATGGTATTTTATATAAAAAAAATTAAAAAAACAAGGTTACATGTTATTTTAAGGTGTTTTTGTTACAGTGTAATAATACATTTAAGTACGGAGTAATATTAAGTACACTCTCAGAAACAAAGGTACAGTGCTGTCACTGGGGCGGTACCCTAAGGTACAAAGGTGAAAAGGTACATCTTTGTACCTTACTCACCCCTAAAAGGTACATATTAGTACTTTAAGAGTGCATATTAGTACCTTTTCGGTTTTGTACCTTAGGGTACCGCCCCAGTGACAGCAGTGTACCTTTTTTTCTGACAGTGTAACTACATGTACTTACTGTAGGGTTAGGATTAGGGTTTGGTTTGGTTTAGGGTTAGTTGCCTGTAATCATGTATAATTTACTGTTATTACTATAGTAACTGCATGTAACATATGCAACAGTGACACTGTAAAATAATGTTACCAAAAATAATATGCAAAACAAAATGACTGTAGTTTCCACAGTCAGTTTTACTATATTACATGATCAAGGTCAGTTTTGACCCCTCGCAATTAATAATAATAATAAGCTTCAAATTTAAATGGCAGCTTCTCCCGGTCATCTCTTGAACACAAGCTGCTTTTGTTAAATGGAATCAGACTAGAAAGTTCTTTCAGAGGCAGGAAGAAACAGATTTCGGCCTGTGTCCATTATGCAACACAAAATAAATTGCGATCATTACACACTGTCAAGAGTATCCCAAAAAATTACAAGTTCGTGTTAAGTTATTAGGTAGGCCTTTGATAAAGAACAATATTTATAGACGAAAGCTGAGAGAAATGTGACACTTTTGACAACTATAAATCTTGAAAAAAGTAACTTTTTCAGATTGTTTCATCAATTTCAATACATCTAAGAATATTATTTATCAAAAATGCAAGAGGATTTGTTTTTTGGTTTTTGTTTTGTTCTTGGTATGTGTGCATTCATTGGTATGGTGCATTATATATATATAGGATTATTATTATTTTATTTTTATTTATTTTATTTTTCTGAGAAAGACCTTGCACAAGTAAGCTTTAAGCATTAACCATAAATTAACCATAAAAAGAAATGAAATGTTTCCCAACCTTTATGGTAAAAATCAACATTAGGGGACAGAAAAGTTACCCATATTGAAGAATCGCCCATTAACAACGTGTACATTAACAGGCCTATATGCGGCTTATTTTGTGTTCGTTCGCTAAAATCTTTAAAATTTTGTTTCTCCGATAATATCATTTATAATACGAAGCCAGAGGTTTTCGTGTGGTAATGTGACTAGTGTTTATTCACAAACCGCTGGTGCTGTGATCGATATGCGCAAACACAGGCCTCACGCGCACACACTATGGCATATTTGACAGAACAGCAGCACGCCCTGTATCTGTTGGCCTATTTATTGATTTTAACACGTGTATATTCATTCTTTAATAAAGAAAATGCAATACACCATCAATCAAGGCCAAGACGAAGCATAAATAAATGATGTCAAATCAGCACCACAACAAGAAACCTACAATGTGTCCATGAGCGCTTGTTTCTATGTGCCTCTTTTGGGCCATGATACCGGCCCAGGATAATTCATTATCCTACAGACTTAGAAAACCACCATAAAACCTCACAATACAAACCTTTAATGTTAACAACGACCGTGGGAGCGTAGAAACGGGCGTATATGAGCGGAGAGGACGGTGCACGCGCACACGTCTTATAACGTCTATTTTACCACATTCAAATAATTCAAATAACAACACTCGGTAATGTTGCGTTAGTCCAGTCTTAATAATTAACAAAAGCACCGTCTCGGTTAAATCTGAATCAGCAGCGGTGATGTAATATTTGCCAGCGGGCAGTAGCGTTACCGTTAGCTTTCACCACACCGTGTTTACCACATTACCCCTCAAATAATAATAGCAATCCACATTTATACTCACGTTGACGATGAATGTCATATCCTTGATTCCCAGAGATCACGATGTCAAATCACGGCGAACGACCGCCACGTTTGATTTGATTTTGTGGTGAAGGTTTTGAGCGCAACAGCGGCGCAGGGCTGGAGGCAGCGAGCGGCGCTACGTCAGGATGAAGCGCACCCTCCCTCGCGCTTACTCTAACTGTGCCTCCTCTTACAATGCTGACTTCTGGCAATCTTTAAGGTGACAGAAGGTTACAAATCACATCTTTTGGGTCCAGGTGACCGGCGTTGGATACTGTGGCTTGGCAGCGTAAGAGTGGGTGGGGTGCTGGGCTGCTGGTCCCCCGCAGGCAGCTCTTTGTCCAGCCTACTCTCTCTAGTCATTACTAGTGATGCATTTCTCATTGTTCGGTCGAAGAATGCCTGCCTTCACTCTCAGGACTGGGAGTTAAATAGCTGGCATGTCTCATGATGGTTTAAGGGCCCATCTGTCTGGGGGGGCAACTAATTTTAGCTGTAGTTGGGGAAAACAGTTGTTCAAAAAAAATAAAAAATAAAAAAATAAAAGTATACATTTACAGTGCTAATGTAATAAATAAATTATGTAAATATAATAAATTTACCTTTTTTCAGAACTAACTTCACTTTACTGTTTTAACCAACTGGTCCAAAAGTCATTTTTAGTGAATGCATGAATTCATAAACCACAGATGTTCAGTTTGAGTGTCCAAATATTTTTTTTTGTAAATAGGCCTATTTGCAAAATAGCTAGTATTATACATGTATACATACATATACATTATATATATATCTCCTCCTGGAACCCACGTATAGACTTTTGTCCACTGTAGTGGACATTATATTTTAGTGAATTTCTCTGACATCATACATGTCACAGTTTTTTCTGGATGTGCTGTAAAGAGCACATTCAGCGCTTTTCAGAGATACCAAATGTTTGGAGGTTTCACCAGGACAACAACAACTTCTTGGTCTTTAAAAATTACTGACATTAATGTTTAGCATTCTTATGGAAATATGATTTTTGTTTTGTTTTTAATATTATAATTTAAATCTGATTAATTTTCAAATTGTTTGTCATAAATCAACATCTCAGGAAAATGTTATAGGGTTTCTAATCAACATATGACCTTCTGTTACAGAACAGGGCATTGATTTCATACATGTCCACTGTAGAAGACGCCAGGACTTAAAGCATGTTTATCAGGCATTTTGGAGACATAACAAGTGAACAGGGAAAGAAATTACATATCAATATTCATATGAAATATTAGATATTATTATGAAAATGTTGCCAATTATTGCTCTCATTATTACACTTTTCTCATTGCATGTTGCACCAAGAACACATTAATATGTAAATTAGATGCAGTGTATGGATAGATTGCATTGAATGGGAAAATCCAGGTATGCCGATTTTACCCATATATTGCATAAAGTAAAATGGTATATCAATGCATTTCGTTATATCTTTCATAATATAGTTCAGAATCATCTTTAAACAAAGTTTGTTTAAAAACCATCCTGAAACCTAAAAATTGATTGGTGAATTAAAAATAAATCCCATTGTTTTTTGCCTATACGTGTAATTTCACGTCATTTTATTTTTAAACAACTGAGTCCTGGTGTCAACTACAGAGGACATATAACATATGAAATGAAAGTTTTTCATTTCTTATTTTTTTCTCTTTTTTTATTTCATTCCTCATATTGTTTAGAGCACATTCTTATGCTCTAAACAATATAAATGACATGAAAAATACTCAATTCAAAAAACTTTTTTTTTTTTCCTGGGTCCCAGGAGGAGAAATATATATATATATATATATATATATATATATATATATATATATATATACACACACACACACACACACACTCACTCACCTAAAGGATTATTAGGAACACCTGTTCAATTTCTCATTAATGCAATTATCTAATAAACCAATCACATGGCAGTTGCTTCAATGCATTTAGGGGTGTGGTCCTGGTCAAGACAATCTCCTGAACTCCAAACTGAATGTCAGAATGGGAAAGAAAGGTGATTTAAGCAATTTTGAGCGTGGCATGGTTGTTGGTGCCAGACGGGCCGGTCTGAGTATTTCACAATCTGCTCAGTTACTGGGATTTTCACGCACAACCATTTCTAGGGTTTACAAAGAATGATGTGAAAAGGGAAATACATCCAGTATGCGGCAGTCCTGTGGGCGAAAATGCCTTGTTGATGCTAGAGGTCAGAGGAGAATGGGCCGACTGATTCAAGCTGATAGAAGAGCAACTTTGACTGAAATAACCACTCGTCGTTACAACCGAGGTATGCAGCAAAGCATTTGTGAAGCCACAACATGCACAACCTTGAGGCGCATGGGCTACAACAGCAGAAGACCCCACCGGGTACCACTCATCTCCACTACAAATAGGAAAAAGAGGCTACAATTTGCACGAGCTCACCAAAATTGGACAGTTGAAGACTGGAAAAATGTTGCCTGGTCTGATGAGTCTCAATTTCTGTCGAGACATTCAGATGGTAGAGTCAGAATTTGGCGTAAACAGAATGAGAACATGGATCCATCATGCCTTGTTACCACTGTGCAGGCTGGTGGTGGTGGTGTAATGGTGTGGGGGATGTTTTCTTGGCACACTTTAGGCCCCTTAGTGCCAATTGGGCATCGTTTAAATGCCACGGCCTACCTGAGCATTGTTTCTGACCATCCCTTTATGAATACCATGTACCCATTCTCTGATGGTTACTTCCAGCAGGATAATGCACCATGTCACAAAGCTTGAATCATTTCAAATTGGTTTCTTGAACATGACAATGAGTTCACTGTACTAAAATGGCCCCCACAGTCACCAGATCTCAACCCAATAGAGCATCTTTGGGATGTGGTGGAACAGGAGCTTCGTGCCCTGGATGTGCATCCCACAAATCTCCATCAACTGCAAGATGCTATCCTATCAATATGGGCCAACATTTCTAAAGAATGCTTTCAGCACCTTGTTGAATCAATGCCACGTAGAATTAAGGCAGTTCTGAAGGCGAAAGGGGGTCAAACACAGTATTAGTATGGTGTTCCTAATAATCCTTTAGGTAAGTGTGTGTATATATATATATATACTTTTTGAAATATTCAAATATCTTTTTGAATAACATTTATTGTTTAATAATTTAAAATCACACATTACATATTTTCTTAATTAAATTCACATTTATTTGTATAGCGCTTTTCACAATGCATATCGTTTCAAAGCATTGATTTGTTATCAGTCAGTTATTGTGTCCAAGTTATGGATTTCAGAAATGTACATATACAAATCACACAGTTAGCTAACAATCTATTAATAAACAATGTATTAATTTAAGGCAGAAACAATGAGCTCATTGAAGTAAAGAATGCATGTTGTTAACAAATGATTAGGATATATAGAAAATAAATATTAGAATTGGCATTTTTTCTTTAAAATAAACGCCAGTTGCGTTGATATTTTGTGATCCAATGTAATAGCATTATTGCATTGCATGTGTTTTATGAAGTGTGTAAATACTTTTTGGGTCCTGTTTTTTTAAATTAATCTATCTTCTTTAGTAATGAATGTGATAATACTTTCAGATTAAAAGTGTGGAGGTATACAGTATAACTAAAACAAATATTAAAAATCAAAAGAAATTAAAGGGATAGTGCACCCAAAAATCAACACCATGTCTTTTATTTACTTACTACCATCATGTTGTTCCACATCCATATCACTGACTTTCTTCTGTGGAACAGAAAGCGGTCGCTGTGTTTGACAGCACACATCATTGAAAGCTTATCAGTCAATAACAACTTAAAACACAAAGTTATGGCTTGAGAAGACTTATAATAAATACATTAAAGGAGGAAACACTTATGATCATTCTCTGGTGCTTTATCATCTTTTTCAAAGATTGACAGCTTCAGTCTTCATTCACTTTGTTACGTTGCAAAGTGGCCAGAATATTCTTTTAAAAACTCACATTTTCTGTTTAAAGTCATGTGGGTTAGAATGTGATTAGGGTGAATAATTAATGGCAGAATATTAATTCTGGGGTGAACTTTTAATATACGTGTATAAATGAACAGACCTGGGTCAAACTTACACATTTAAACAATATAGAAAAAGTGTAAAAATGCATTTTATTTGTACAAAATGTTTTTTGCATAAGTATTTGCATAGTACAGTACAATTAGAGTATGCATATGATGTAAATTAGTATACAGAGTAAAGTTGAATTCTGAAGTTTCTTTCCTGTATTGAAAATACACTTATAATAGATTCCTTGTGCTAACATTGATTTTTTTAAGTCAAATGCAAAGCACTCTATATAGCTATTTAATATGAATTATGGGTTCAAATCGCTCACTTTATTTCTTTTCAGCTCTGAGTTAAAGTTATAACATGGAAAAATAGAAAAAGAAATCATTGATCTTTTGAAATAAAAGAATGTAAACAATAAGGCAAAAATCATGTCCTTCTCAAAAAGATCTTGTTGCATCTTGGACTGTCTAGTGATGGTGATATAATGAGGAGAAAGTGGGACAGACACTACTATTCCTAACACCATAAGAATAATTATTCTAGCTGGTAACAAGTTGGTAACGATTGCAAGATATGTGTTAAGCCTTTGTTAAGATATGCTTTTTCTGGCTGTCGGATACTGTAGCGTGTGACTCTGCATCGACTTCCAACAAATCCCAAAATTAGTAGAGCGGCTGACGTTTATTTTTAACAAGGTCCTTGATCACGTCAGTCCAATCTTAACTATGTGATGGCCGTATTTCAGCATTGTTACTCATTGCATGCTAAGGCGGCCCTTATTATAGAGCTCTTAAAGGTACAGTAGCAAAAAAGAGCCGTTTAATTCTAAAGGCCAAACAGAGGTTGGTGTTAAAAAAAAATATTTAGATTAACATTATAAATGGACCTCAGGGGATAAAATAAAGGATACAAAATATAATATGAACCCTTTAAGTTATGAAATGGTTATAAAATGTTTTGTGTGGTGTGAACTCAGGACTCATGTCAAAAGGCTGTAGTGGACATAGTACCTCGAAGAGGAAAAAGACAGGAAACAGTGTTTTTAATCGAGCAATCTAGAGCACTCCTTTTTGACTTCCTCTGTGACATCATAGCGGTGTGCTTTCATTGTTTTCTGTTCTCTCATATCCAGTATGTATGTCATTCCCTAAGTAGTGACGACAGTAGAGAGAACAGTTACTGGCTGTTAGGGGTGTAATGATTCAATACATATCATGATACTGAACTTGCAATACAATATTATTCACAATCTGCACTTGCATGAGATATATGGTAAAAGGTTAACAAAAAAAATGTACTGTTGATTAAAATGCTAAATTTGGTATTATGTTGGGGGTGGAAATGAATAGGCTTGGACTTGGACAATGGTGACACCAGAATTAAAATATTCATGATTCTGAAGCTGAAAATACAGAATTATTTTAGATGAGTATGCTTGCACTCTGTCACTGACTATATATTTAAAATAATGTAGGACAATTTTTACTGCTAACATAAGACATTTGGCATTATCAGGACCCACAAATATTCCCCCATTGCAATATTATACATTATACATATTCAACATTATATAGTAGTTTAAAGGAACACGCAGACTTTTTGGGACTTTAGCTTATTCACCGTATCTCCCAGAGTTAGATAAGTCCATACATACCATTCTCATCTCCGTGCGTGCCATAACTCTGTCTGACGCATCCACCGCTAGCCTAGCTTAGCACAAAGACTGATCTAGCCTACTGCTCAATAAGTGACAAAATAATGCCAGTTATTTAATAAATATTTAAATATTTTCCTATTTACATGTTGTGATGTGTATAGTTACATCATGTACTAAGACTAACGGAAAATGAAAAGTTGTGATTTTCTAGACCGATATGGCTAGGAACTATACTCTCATTCCTGCGTAATGATCAAGGAACTTTGCTGCCGTACCATGGGTGCAGCGGCGCAATATTACGCAGTGCCTGAAAATAGTCCCCACAGTTATCAGAGTTATCTCTGCGTCAGACAGAGTTATGGCACGCACGGAGATGAGAATGGTATGCCTAACTCTGGGGATACGGTGAACAAGCTAATGTCCTAAAAAGTCGCCGTGTTCCTTTAATGTAGTACTGACACTAAAAATGTAAACGTGAATTTTTTCCTCACATAGTAATTTTCATTTTGGGTGAACTATTCACAATACATATTCTTGCATTTTTGTATTGCGATATATTACGACACGATATATTGTTACACCCCTACTGGCTGTCCTTCAGCATGATGGGTATTTCAGTTTGTTCTTGCTGTAAACAACATCTGCATTTTGAGTTACAAGTGTGTCTATGCACACAATATTTCGTACTTTTAGGAATCATTGTTCTTAGTGTGTGTATATACTGCTATATACATATCAACATAAAACAGCAGCTGTAAAAATGTCCTCAAGCGTTCAAACCCTGTAAATGGTGTTTAAGGCTTTGGTTCTAGCTCTGAATGAAAAGCTGCGCCCTCAAAATGAAGAGTCTTTAACTGCACGGAACATCTGCAGTGACGTAGGTTCTACTTTCTGTTTAGGGTTCTGTTCTTGGCCGACCGGGCTGTACCCCGCAGACCGACCTGTGGGCTTAAACCCCGGAGAGCGTCCTGCAGGAGTGAAACCCGTGGAGTGAGTGAGTGCGGGTCGCCGCCGAAGGAATTTGCGAGAGGTCACAAGGTCACCGTAACCTTGGGCGTGAGAGAAGGCGTAACCAGATCGGCGCGTGCTCCTGCGGGTGAGCCTGGTGCGCCGCGGGCGAGGAGCAGGCTCCTTCATCTTACACACCTTATACCTCACCTGTATTTAAAAACCAAGAAGGAAATATTAATTTGTTCTTTGTTTGTCCATCCATTTCATCAAACACTGAGACACTTTTTATACTCTATTACTCATTATACTGCCGATAATTTACACATGTGCATATTGCATAATTCCTCTCATTCTGTCTTCCTTTTTCATCTCTCTCATTCAGCTACTCACAATGATTACATGCTCATCAAAACTCCAGTATTAATCAGAATTTGGCTAAATTCATGTACAAGCTGCAATCCGATTGCCTCATTCTGTGTGAGAAAATCACTGCATTCTGCATAAATTCATTATTCTGATTTTAAACAATGCAGTTTCACATTTTTCATCTGCAGAACAAAATGGAAAAAAAAACTCTTTTTTTTAACTTGCAACTGTGCATCAGCATGGAGCATCGAGCATTTAATTAGGACTAACACTTTTTACACACAACACACACACACACACACACACACACACACACACACACACACACACACACACACACACACACATATATATATACATACATACACACACACACACACACACACACACAACCTGAATATAAACCTTAAAAGGATTTTGATGTGCATGCCAATGTGCAAATTGAGTGGAAAAAAGAGCTGAAAAGTGAATTATACTTATAATATACATAATAATGTAATAAACTGTCATTCTGTAAGTAAATGGAAGTGTGTGTTACAGTATGTTGAAGATCAATAATGTGATGTAGCCAGCGTGAAGTAACTCTATACCTTGTCATTGATTGTAGGACAGATCTGGCTGCAGAAGAACCGGTAAGCAAACACAGGCAACACACACAGTAGAGCTGTCAATGCAACAGTCAGCCACACGTTGGACTGGTTAAGACAATTCCGGGCAGTTCCTGTAAAACACATCAAACAAACAGTGTGCACTCTATTCACACTACTTCAGGTTGTCTTAAAAACATTAGTATGCAATATATCAAAAATCAATTGTAACAAAAATGCAAAATAGCTATATATTAAAGGTTCAAACATTCACATTCACTTTTTGAATTTGAAGATCAAGGTAAATTGTACTTAATTTGTCTTTGGCGAAACAAAAAAAATTGGCCTTTGTTGCTTCCAAAGGGCAGTGAAAAAAATAGTTGTGTTTGAGTCCCTCAATTGTCCTCAGTGTGAAAAGATGGATCTCAAAATCATACAGTCCATACTGCTGGAAAGGGTTCAAATGTAAACGATGCTGGAAAACTGGAAATGAATATGCAGGGCTGAAGGATTTTTCTGAAGAACAGGTCAGTTCTGGTCAGTTTAACTGCTCAGGACAAACAAGGGACTCATGAACAACCACCAGAAAAAAAAAAAAAAAAAAAAACCCAGCCAGTCGTGGATCATCCAGGTAACGACACAGTATTAAGAGTCAAGGGTTCATAAACTTTTCAACGGGGTCATTTTTATAAATTCACCTATTCACGCATTCTGTTAAAATTATTCACATTTTCACAGATTCTACAAGGGGTTCACAAACTTTCAAGCATTTAGCATTTTTGTTACAACTGATTTTTGAACCCAATAAAAATAAGGCAAGAATAAAAAAAAACAATTGTATGGAGATGATGCAAGTCCTGCTTACCAACAAATGCAAAAGAAGATGGACGTAACCGGAAAAGTCCATCAGTATACATGGCGAAGGTCAATATAAAGAACATTCCTAAACTTCCCCATACGTAGAGATGGTTAACAACAGTCCAGTATGAGAGGTCCAGCCCCAACTATAAGGAAGATAGAGCCGAAATGAGTTGAAATGAGTAAAAAATAACCATCCAAACAAATTAATAACACACACACACACACACTACTGCAATGTAAGGTTAAACTGACCTGTACACACACGGTGACGGTGAGGCAGGTTTGAGTAATCAGTGCGAATGACTGATAGTCTGCACCATCTCGCCCGTCGTCTCTCGCCGTGTCATATATAGCGGCATAAGGCACAAAGAACAGCACCAGAGAGCTGTAACAGCTGTGAAGTGCACACATCATGAAAGCACGTTTACTGAAGTACTGGCTCAACTGCCCTGGCACATACAGCTGAGGGAACTCGAGACTCCAGCCAGCATTCACATCCTGAAGAAACATAAAAAACAATGAACCAATCCAATATTTTCAATGAACCAATCCATTTATAACCATATAGTATGCTAGAAGGTCCAATTCATCTCCTTAACACACAAGAGAATGATGAAGTGACTGTTTGTTAAAGGATAATATAAAAAGTCTACTCCTTGCTCTGTTTTCAAGTCCAAGTTAAAAACTTTTTTGTTTGATAAACCATATAATCCATGTTGAAGCACTTTTTTTCATTGTATCTTATCGTTATTTTAATATGTTGTAGCACTCTTACACCATATTTTATTATTATTTGATTGGTTTTATTGTTAAAATTTGACTTACTGCTGTGTTTTTTGTGTCTTTTATTATATTCTATTGTAATGCACATTGGTCAACTGTAATTAATCATGCTATATTAATAAAATTTGCCATGGCCATTGCCAAAAATATGTTCCTTCACAATTGTGGCGAAATGTTTTTTATACTGTACAAACTGTATATTCTATCCACTAACCCTACCCCTAAAACTACTCATCACACAAAACGTTCTGCATTATTTGAATTTAAAAATAACACAGTTTAGTATGTTTTTTTTAAGCAATTTGGTTTATGCAGACACTATTATACATATTTGTTTCCTCATAAACCACATATACCTGTTCACACACAGACACACAGACACAGACGACACAGACGACCCAGACACAGACGACCCAGACGACGCAGACAGATGCAGACACAGAAAGACACAGATGCAGACACAGACAGACACACAGGCGCAGACACAGATACAGACGACACAGACACACAGACGCAGATGCAGGCACACGCAGACGCAGGCACAGACAGACACACAGACGCAGATGCAGACAGACGCAGACACAGACAGACACAGACACAGACGCAGACGCAGACGCAGACGCAGACACAGACACAGAGACACAGACACACAGACACACAGACACACAGACACACAGACACAGACACAGACACAGACACAGACGACACAGACACAGACACACAGACACAGACACAGACACAGACACCCTACCTGGTCAAACAGACTCATTCCCAGAACAGGCAGGGCAGTGTATACCAAGTTATACAAAGTGATGAAGCCTTCATCATACACGGTCTAGAAAGAAATGGCAGAATTAAAAATGATTTATGCGTTTATATTAAACAATGTTTTTGCAAGGGTAATTGCACGGAAAGAAGATCTGTTTCAGCTCTGTTGAGATTGGCTCACCTGAGCGGAAAAGCCGCAAAAAAATGCGTACCAAAAGTGCACAAAGGTAAAGGTGA
Organism: Paracanthobrama guichenoti; assembly: GCA_018749465.1. NCBI lineage: Eukaryota > Metazoa > Chordata > Actinopteri > Cypriniformes > Gobionidae > Paracanthobrama > Paracanthobrama guichenoti. The sequence continues at coordinate 10,684,509 of CM031947.1, read as the reverse complement.
AGTTCTTATAGAAGAAGTAACGCAAGAACTTGCACATGCGCAGGTATGACCAGCGCCCATGTACCAGCAGGAGGTGCTGCAGGAAACGGAACTGAGCAAAAGAAAAGTCACTAGACAGCACTGCCTGCATCCCCTCCTGACCGCTGATACCCACACCGATATGAGCCGCTGCACGGAGACAATAAATACAATAAGATTAATATAAAGTAAAATCAAAATATTCTTCGCAACAAGCTGAAGAATCATTAACCATTATTTATTACCACTTGCTGAAGGCATATATAATTTACATAATTTGGTGAGAGGACATTCGTCTAGAGAACATTTTATTGGGCATTTTATAAATAAATAATATCCGCTAAAAGTACTTTTAGGAGTACACTAGCATATAGATGGTCTTAACACTACAGTGTTGTTATTGTTAATTAAAACTATTAAAAATCGTTTTATGTAAATGAAAGTTGAAATAAAAAAATATATATATACATTTTATAGAAATTTTAATTTAAATGAAGAAAGCAAACAAAAATAACTGAAAATACCTGAATACGTTTAAACTGAAGTACTAAAATTGCTAAAACAAAACTAATAAAAATGACAAAGCCAAACTAACATTAAAAGGAAAACTGAAAATATAAAAATAAATATATTAATAAATACTATAATAGCATATAAATAATACTAAACACTGCAATGCTATTGACAAGGATTAAACATTTTCATATTCTGTCTAAAATGCCATTTTGCATCATATGACAACACAAAGAAGTTCCTAAGGATGTTTATTTGATTATTCATCTGAATTGCTGTAATGCTGAATTCACCTTTAATCATGCTAACATCATTGGCTCCATCTCCTATGGCTAGAGTGACCGCTTTCTTATATTTCTTGACGAGCTCCACCACCTGAGCCTTCTGCAGAGGAGTCACCCGACAGCAGATGACCGTCTTGCACATGCACGCAGTCCGCAAAAACTCCAGCTCCATGTTGCTCTCTAGAGCGAACGCCTACAAACACGAAGATCCCAGACAATTACATTACAGTCTTACACAGTTCACACAGTATTGAGGAAAGTAATGTGTTACTCCCAAAAAAGGTAACTAATTGCATTACTGCGTTACTTTTTATGGAAAGTAATGTGTTCCGTTACACATACATAAATACAGGAAATGAGATGGTTTCACTCTGGGCAGTCACACCCATCTCAGTGCCAAGGGCAGCATCAGGACATCAGACAGAAGAAAGTATAGAGGAGGGAAAGAGACTGTGTTCCTCACCAGACTGTGTCCATTTATCACCAGTCCGTGCTCTCCATTTACATTTTCATCCTGAACCACTTTAGGAGTATTACCCAGGATAATCTCAGGAATAAGAAATTTATCTTGCTCAGTATCAGGACACATCTTTAATCGGGCATCCCTTTTCAAAAGAGAGACAAACATAAATATAAGAACAACAGAAATTCAGTAGAAACAAACACAAAAATGTGTACATTTTGGATGTGAAATTTCACTGAGATCATTTAAATTTCCCTATAGAACACCCTTTTTTGGAGGCCCACCCAAATGAGGAATGTTGCCTTCGCCCATGTGTTTCAGCACATGATACACATGATGTCATCTGCATGAGGTCTATTACCTCAGCTCCCGTCTGACGTCCTCGGGTGAGTTAGATGCAACAGTAAACACGCCGTCCATCTCCTCCCTCAGCAGGTTACATGAGTAGCCAATGTTCTCAGCGGTCTCTGGTAGAGAAAGACAGACAGTACATGACATTTGGTAATTTATCATTAAAGGAACTTAATTAACAATCCTGCCAAACATGAACACAAGAGCACACACACATGGTGGGTAATTATTACATAATATTATAAATGACACAAGCACTAACTTCATTATATTACATAACTGAATCATTGCACGTTTATAATGCAAAACATAGAAGTTTGAGTTTAAGACTAAAACAGTCTTTGGGAAGAGATTGTGTTCCTTAAAGGGTTAGTTCACCCCAAAATGTAAATTCTGTCATTAATTACTCACCCTCATGTCGCTTACGCTGTTGACGCAGTGTAAACAGTGCATTGTTTCCAGAACGCCGGATTACCGTTGGCCGACGCTGTTCGCGTGAGCACCAAGGCACAAGAAATTGTTGAATAAAGTCGCTATTTTTGGCGCACAAAAAGTATTCTCATCGCTTCATAAAATTAAGGCTGAACCACTGGAGTCACATGGACTATTTTAATGATGTCTTTACTACCTTCCTAACTACCTAAATTCCTACCTTACTACCTAATATCTTCATTTGTGTTCCGAAGATGAATGAAGGTCTTATGGGATTGGAACGACAAGAGGGTGAGGAATTAATGACAGAATATTCATTTTTAGGTGGACTAACCCTTTAATGCCTTCATGAGATGCAAAGTACAGTAAAATACTTTAATCATGCCAGTAAACAACAATTTCCCAAACACTGGGGATGTGAAAAGGGTCACAAATAGCAGAAAGAAATGGCTGAATTTTAGAATTAAATAATGAAGCACCTTGCTTGTCCCCAGTGAGCACCCAGATTTTGATTTCTGCTTTGGCCAGCTGTTCAATAGTCTGAGCAACTCCATCCTGAAGTTTATCCTCTATGGCCGTGGCCCCAATTAACTACACAAAAATGATGAGATGAAGAAGAAATGACAAGCACTTTAGCCTCACATTCTAAAAAATAGATAGTACTCAGGGGTGAATTAAACAGAGCATCAAACTATATCCTTTAACGGTGCTGGGGGAAAAAAATCAATTAAACAAAACCAAATGGCTATAGTCAATACGTACAATAAATATCACATTTTAATATCTTATATGATAAGCTAGTCACTTATATACATACATATATATATATACACACACACACACACACACACACAAACGGATGGTGCTGTATATATTTAGTATAGTGTGTATATACCATCATGTCTTTCTCTATCTCCTCATATAGTTCGTCCAGTTTCTCTTCCCGGTCCTCCAGCCCCACACTGGACTCATGGTGGCGCTGTTTCCATTCAGAAAAATATTCCTCATCCAAATCCTTATATGCTAAAACAAGAGTCCTTAACCCCTCGCCTGCAAACTCCTACAGAATCAGAGAGAAAAAGACTCAATCACTATCAAATATAAAGTTAATGGGCAAGATGTGCACTAGTATATTTACCTCTGTGAATGACGGGCATTTCAATTTTGAGGAAATCTGCAGTGCTTTTTATGTAGTTCACTTGCTTAAGAGGTTCTGTTTGAGTTAAGGAATTGTTTACTGCTTATTTAGACAGAAAGCCAAGGCACCTTACAAGGTTTTGGAATAGACAAATTGTCTAAAGTGTGTGAGAGAGCTAAATATTTGTTTTGCAATCTTTCTGTATTCTCACTAGCGCCCTCGGGTGTTGACTCACATTGAGGTGTTCTGTGGTGACCTCCATTAGTTTGCTGCAGGAGGGATGTAGTCTCTCATATATGATGGTGTCTGCTCCTTTACAGTACAGGGAGAGTTTGCCCTCTGGATTACGAACTGAAAAAAACCCACAAACTATAAGAAAGGAATTTTATTCAATCACTTAATTGGTGGCAGCCAATGCCAGTGTGCATACCAATCACAGACATCCTTTTTCGCACGTTGTTAAAGTCAAGGATGGCTAGCAGCTCATAGCTCCTCTGAATCCCCATCTCCTCTATGGTCACTGTCTCAGGGGTGCGCGAGCGAAACACAAAACCGAAATTACGTGCGGCCGTGACCAGAGCGCCCTCATCAGGAGACTGGGCCTGGTATACTAAATCACCTGCAGAGCAAAATGCAATGCATGTTTTAAATGTACACATACAGTATGTTGAAAGGAAAGGCATATTATACACAATCACTCACCCTCTTTTTTCTCTTCTGCCATAACTGTGTGACAGAGAGCGAGTAATCTGAAGAAAGCATGAACATCTGGAAGCTCCAGCTTTACAGCTTCTACCAGACTGTGATCATAAAAGAGGAACTTTGGGTCTGCAAGCCGGTTAAAAGAGAAATCCACTGGTGTCATTTCCTATTATAAAACACAAACTCATTAACCCAGCAGACTCATTAAGAACCCTTGTGTTTGTTTGAGACTTTGTTTCTCACCTCTGTGATCTCCAGCCTCTGTCCGCTATAGTGATCAATAACGTCTCCTGTAGGGCAGAGAAAACACATTTTTGAGTTCAAACAGTATTTGGCTGTTTGATCACGACAGGAGGGTTTTATGTCTCAGGATGACTGCATTGGCAATCTTTTGAAATAATATAGGCTTATAAATATAATAAACAACTGATGCATGTGAAATTGGTCCTGACCATAAGATTTTCCATTGATGGAGCATTTGTTGAAGGTCATGATGTTCTGGGTGAGCGTGCCGGTTTTGTCTGAGAAGATGTATTTGATCTGACCGAGCTCTTCATTGAGTGTTGTGGTTCTAGCCTCAGCTGGCGTGTCAGTTCGAGCATGATACATGTTCCTGTCCCAGTTGATGTAGTAACTGTTGCCTAACCGAATCACCTCCATACTGCAACGTAGACACAGAGAATGAAAATGACATTCTTTTCTAAGTTAGTGCAGCATTATTTCATCATCAGCACAGCTATTTGAATTGACAAACTTGCACAAGTTTAACTGAAAAACAGAAGTGTGGAATTTTTCTTCATTTTACATCATCATTACTACAGTCTTAACCCAAGTCATAAACTTTGCTTTTCTCCAAATATGAAATGTATAAAAACAAAACATATTTTCAATGTGGTCTAAATACATTTTGGTCATTTTAATCAATATCACAAACAAGTATACATGAACACACACTACCTAACATAAAGTGAGATGGGCACCACAGTGTTGAGGATTATAATGTAAGACCAGAAAGTCAGGAACGCTGAAAAAGCTATGTTCTCTTCCCGTGGAAGAAAGGCATTGAACCTTGACCCTGCCTGGTTTTCCCAAATCCCATTTCCGACAGCCAGAATAATACACATCAGAGCCAGCAGTCCAAAAATCTACAAAGAAAACAATAGATTAACCTTTTTTTAAATATATAAACTTTTTTTTTTTTTTTTTTTTTTAATAACTAGAAATATAATTTCCTCCAGTGATGACAAAGCTAAATTTTCAGCAGCATTTACTTAAGATCCTTCATGAATTATTCCAATATTCTGATTTGGTGCTCAAGAAACATTATTATTATTATTATAAATATTCAAAACAGTTGTGCTGCTTAATGTATTCGTGAAAACAGTGACATGTTTGTTTGTACAGGATTCTCTGATGAACAGAAAGTAAAAAAAAAAAAGCATCTATTTGAAATAGATCTCTTTTATAACATAAAATCTCAATGTAACATGCATAATAAATGAACATAAAATAACAGAAATAAAAATGGAGCAAATCTTCATGTGAAAGAGAGCTACAGATTAGACATTCAACTTACAAAGAGCACCAGCACATTCATGAGTCGATCGATGCTCGTCCTCTTAAAGGTGCTTTTCCCACAGTTTTGCATCAACTTGGTCTCTGGGCCTGAAGAAATAACATACTGTATATGAACCTAGTTCATACCATCTAGTCTGTTTAGGCTATGGACCCTCAAAAACATACATCACACATTCTCTGTAGCAATAAAGAAGAATTGAACTGGGACACCAGAGAGCTCCAGAACACACATCACACTTCTATCTGAAATAATTACCTGCAAACAGCACCAGGCCAAAGCACCAGTCTGTGTTTCTGAGAGTGCAGCCCCTGAGCAGGACGCGGTCGTTGTCCAGAGGATATTTCTGCGTGCCGAATATCAGTGTGCCTGTAAATCGATCCAGACGGTTGTTAGGAGGCTCACAGAACACCTCCCCTGAAGAAAGCACAGAGAAAACCAGAGGAAAGTGTTATTTCTCATAGACTAAGAAGTTGAGAAGACTTTACAGTTCAGTTATGTTTCAATGAAGTTAACTTTTTCATGAATAGCATAGCTCAGATAATTTGGTCTTGGAAAAATGTTATATGTTTTGACTTATGGTAGCACACTTCTGAGCACAGAATGAGAACACTGAGATCTGATTAGGGTTAGTTTGAGAGATTACTGGGGATTTACTCAGGAGAAAAAACTAAGCAGCAAAAATTTGCTTATTTCATCACGGTGTAAAAAAAATATCAGCATTTTATTTTCTATCACAAAATGAGGATTCACTAGCTGCATGTTCATAAAAGCCAAATGTGAGAAAAGAAGATTTTGAGTTCAAGTCATTAAAATGAATATCTGTGTGAAGGAGAGATGCTGGAAGAATGATCAGACTGGTTGGGGTCAGTGACTGTTTACATGCCCTGTACAGCTCTGACTGGTTGGATTTCACATAGATATGTACTCGTAGATTCCACATTTGAATGCTTCAGACGGGGAGCACCCGCCATCTTGGAATGGTCAGCGTGTCATCACTCACAGTAAGTGTGCTTCTCAATACTCTCAGTGATACTTCCTCGTTTCCTCACTCCTCGTCCTCCAGCCTGTGACCCGGAAACCATTCAAAGTCTGAAGGACATCTCAATTCTCTAATTGCATTAGGATTAATTATCTGTATCCTATCTGGAAGCCTTTCTTGTCGAGAAACCTGACACACACATAAATTCTCCTCCCCTTCACATCTGTCACAATAACTTATGCCTTACCATTGCAGTTTAAATAAACCATATATCACACATATTTCAACAGGGCATCTTGCTTTATCATTATTATTTATTAATTTCTTAACTAAACTTCAACAACAGGGCAGATCCCTTGAGCGCAGCTGATGACCCTCGAGTGATCAGGAATATTTCAATATACAAATAAGCTTTCTTTCGATTCCTCCGTCCTCACTTTCTTTCCTTGAAGCCTTTCCGCGCATCCTATGGGGGTGGAGCTGAGACGCGAGGAAAGGAAACGAGGAAAGGAAACAAGGATGCACAAATAAGAAATGAGAAGCACCCTATGAATTAATGATGCCACAACATTGCGCAGCTTCTGGTTGTAAAAACCACAGGGATTTAAATTGACGAACAAATGGGAAAACCTTTCACAGACGAGAATGTGTTAGTTTGTGTTTTATATGTATTAACTTAATATTACAGGTTTTTAAACCATGGTAACTTACACCTTTCATCTTCTATGGTGTTAGTTTAGCAAAATCACCTGCTGAAATCTATTGCAGATATAGATATTCTATCAGCACAGACAACTTGCTCTCGAGTGTTCACGGGCCGGCTTCAACTGTTCCAATATGGCGGACAGCTTACGTATAGTGTAAGTGGCCCATTGAAAAAAGCTGCTAATGAGGAATCTATGTATATGTATATATCTAGATCTATAAGACCTCAGATGTGCCCCTTCCCCTTTGGCTCTCCATGAATGGAAAGAGTATGATCATGGAGGAACTGTGACAAATGACAAAATCTCACAAACCACACACACATCTTCAATGTGTGTTTATCGACATTTTCTTAGGACATCATTTCAACTTTATTCTCAGAATGAAGGCATCTTTACACCGCCAAGATGAGGCTGGTCTGTCCCTGGTCAAAATTCAGTGTAAAAGTGTAAATCTGCCAACAAAAAGGACTAAACCAAGCCTGCTCTGACCCTCTTCAGCACCTCTTCAGCACCACAAATCATACAGTTGTAATTGCAGTATAAATGAATTTATGCCACCTCTAAGCAGCATTAAACATTCTGTGCAAAGACACGTAAATGCCACTTCAGAAGCGCTTCTGTGTCAAATTTGCAGCATAAATTTGGCATTAGTGGCACTAAAACAGTGTCATTAACTACATTCTTTCTCTCTTTTTCCTCACCATTGAATGCAGCCAAATCCTCTAAATTGTCTCCCATGTCTCCGGTTACAGTCAGAGACTGTTTAACCTTCAGGTTGGTTTCTCTGAGTGTAAAAATGACAAAAAAAAATCAGGCATCTAGTACTTCAACTGCAAAAACACAAATGTATTTTATTTAGCTTCAAATATCAAAACCACAACAACAATCCCCCTGTTCTTTTTCTTGTACTCACCCATCCAGCTCAGCAGTCTCAATGTAGATCAAGTTGAGCGGTTCGCTGCTAGACAACAGGAGCAAATCTGCCTGTGAGGAAGATACAGAGAGATAAGGGGATTTTAATTTAATATGAATTAATTCATCTCATCCTGAATCTTTAGATAAAGATTTAAAGGTTAAATTAAAGTTACATGACATGTCAATGTAATATAAATGTAAATTTTTAAATGTATTACTGTGACAAACTGGTTGTTCTCCAACTTTATGATGTCTCCCACTTGCACATTCATCCATTTCTCGCTTATCAGTCTATTGTGAAAGAGAAAGAGGGAAAAAAAGCATGAAGTCTTCCATATAAAACACATAATTCTTATTACAACAAGTTGCAACACTAAGGGTGTGTGCATAATTCGTTTCTGTTTAATCTTGCTGAACTTGATTCTTACATATGAGGGACCACCAGAAATCTAATTTAAAAACTGACAGCACAGAATAGAAGGCGTCATTCTAGTAGCTATTCAGTGTGTGTGTGTGTGTGTGTGTGTGTGTGTGTGTGTGTGTGTGTGTGTGTGTGTGTGTGATCAAGATACATGAACACAGGTCAGAACAACAGGAAGAGCATTTCTATGTGTCTACAGCTGCGTCCTGCTGTGACTGATGTTTGTTTGTTTTTTTAGTTAGTTAAAAATTCAAAACATTCCAGATTAAACCAGAGGTATACCATATATATAAAAAAGAAAAAAGAAAAAAAAAAGACCACTCACTGACAAATTCTATAAGAAAAGAAGTCCTGCTTTCATGTTAAAAGAGCTAATTACCTTATAGGTAAATGCACCAATTTTTTTTGCACCCTAGAGTGAAAAAAGCTGGTATGGATAATTGTATGGAAAATATGTGCAGGTAACAAGACAGAAACATATATATGACAGCCACTCACTTTCCATTCATAAGCACATTCACCTTACGGTTATTCACCTGCCTGTCACTTCTGTGGCGATTCTGCAAAGAAATAAAAAGAGAAACAAGAGTGAAGGAAAATAATGGTGCAAGAAACCATATGAAAGCAAAAAGAAAATCCATTATGGGATAAATTAATTTGAATGTGAGATAGAGAAGAGAATATTCTGTCTTTGAATGCAAAGATCTGCTGTGTCCAGAAACTGGCTCAACCCAGTTCTATGAACGAGGAGAGAAAGAGGAGTGGAGGGGGCGATTCCTTAATTCCCATCCACTCCCCTCAGCAGGAACATAAGGACTATTGTATTCCTGCTGTGGCTGAGGTGGCTCCTGTTCACTCTATCAGATTTTCCAGTCCACCACTGACAAATTCAGACCCGTAACCTTTTGCTTTACGAGTTTCTGCTGTTCGGAGGAAAGTTGGCTTGATGTATTAAATGATGCCCGTGTGCAAAAGTAAAGGGCATTTAAATTAGATGTGTGCCGAGTCATTTTCATTAACTAAATGTCATTTATTTCCAACCAGACCACAGAAAAAACAAAGGTAGCTCAATTTGAGATCTAAAAGAGGGTTCTGGAGGTTCTCTGGATTACAGGGGGACTGAAAAAAATGAGTGCTATTAGCTGTAGTCAGATTTCAAAAATATTTAAATAATTTATACTCCTTACCAGGTACAATGTGATAGTTATAAAGAACGGGATTTTGGAACTAAAGAGATTTCATCCAGAACATATATGACATCACGCGTTCATTCTTTACATGAAAGACATAGCCTTTATTTTCCCTTTATCATGTAGGGCCCTATTTTAACGATCTGAGCACATGGTCTGAAGCGCATGGCGAAGGTGCACTTAGTGCGTGTCCGAATCCACTTTCGCTAGTTTAACGTCGGGAAAAATGGTCGGCGCGCCCGGCACATGATCTAAAAGGGTTGTACCTAGACTCAGAGTGTACTGAGTCATGGGTGTGTTTTGGGCGTAACGTGTAACAAACCAATCAGAGTCTCATCTCCCATTCCCTTTAAAAGCCAGTTACGCATGCACCATGGAGGATTCACTATTTACATGGCGGAATTTGTGAGAGGAAAGACTGAATGCTTCTCCAGAGAGGGATCCTTTTATTTTTAATATTTAAAAATGTTTGTGTGCTGTCCCTGTGTGTGTAATAAGCAGAGTGTACTCGTGTTGTGCACCCGCCTATAGGCGCATATTACTAGTGTGCCCTTTAAATAACACAAAATACTGCACTATTGACTTTAGACCATGTTTTTGTTGGTCAATGGTGCAGTCGTTTTCAGTTGCATCAAAATAGCAAAGGGCCAACAATGCGCCTGAACACACCTCGTTTTCAGACCAGTATGCCCATGGGCGAACAGATAGGCGCGAGTGCATTTGCTATTCAAACAACAAGGCGCTAGACGTGAAAATGATAACTGCGTCGGGATAAAACTAGCAAAAAACACTTGCGTCACGCCTGCCATCGCATTGTGCCGGGTGTATGATACATCCCATAGCCTTTATTTTCCCTTCATCAAGTAGCTTTATCGTGTAATCTTAGATGTTTTTAACCACAGCAAAATAAACCAAATGAATTAAGGGCTTCTGGAATACATAGCAGTACATAGCAGTACAGTACAGTCTTTGGCATATACAGTCAAATCAGTTCTTGCAATAGTTCCAGTCAGGAGGGGAAATATGAACAACAAATGAATAGATCTTCAGTGTGTTGCATACAGTCACATGTTTGTACTTACAATATCATCAATGGCATCTTTAGCTGCAGTCATTGATAATACTAACACTAGAGGGACGACAGTGGTGAACCAAGACAGAGAGGAAATAGCAGGAATAACCTACAATACAACACACACACACACACACACACACACACACACACACACACACACACACACACGCATGTTAAAAATATGCTTTGAATGTTGGAATGTCATAAGTATTAAATGCATATTGGTAGCTACAGTACATCACATAGTGAGTCATATCTGAATGGGGAAAATACTTTTTCTGTACTAAAAAAAAAAAAAAAAAAAACTGAGCAGAAAGAAATTTCACAAAGACTGCAAGTATGATATTGAATTAAACCTGAAATTTTGAATTACAAAAACTGAAATATATACAGTACTGTGCAAAAGTCTTAGGCTCGCTAGTATTTTTACACACAAAAAGTGGGTTTAAGCCAGTTATTTATATCTTTTGCTGTAGTGTGTCAGAAGGAAATATCAGTTTAAATTTATAAATTAATTGCCATTCATTTTAATAATCCAGTGAGAGTTTTGTATGCATAAAGAGTCTGACAATAGTCTCTATGCTCCACATGGAGATCTGATCTCACCTTCATCGAGTCTGTCTGTGATTACATGAAGAAACAGAAAAAACTGAGATGGACTAAATCCAGAAGAACTGTGTCTCCCAGACACTTGAAGAAACCTTCCTGCAAAACTACATGGAGAGGTGTAGGAATAGATGCAGGTGACAAAAGCCGTTTTAAACGCAAAAGGTGCTTACCCCAAATATCGATTTGATTTAGTTAATAGAAGTTAATTCATAAATTAAAAGCTATTTATTTTATTATTTTTGACAGCATTCTCACTTTAAAGCATTCTGACAAGGGCCTAAACTTTTCACAGTGCTGTAGTTTTGTAGGAAGGTTTCCTCAAGTGTCTGGGAGACGTTGCCTTAGTTTTTCTGGGTTTAGTCTGTCTCAGTTTTTTCTGTTTCTTCATGTAATCACAGACAGACTTGATGATGGTGAGTTCAGATCATACCAGCTGCTGTCAGACTTCTTGTGCCTAAAAAAATTGCACTGGATTATTACAATTAATTGCAAAATGAATGTTTGGAAATGTAAACTGATATTTCCTACTGACACACTACAGTAAAAGACATAAATAACTGGCTTAAAAACATTTTTCGTGTGAACATGCCTAAGACTTTTGCACAGTACTATATACACACACACACACACACACACACTCACCTAAAGGATTATTAGGAACACCTGTTCAATTTCTCATTAATGCAATTATCTAATCAACCAATCACATGGCAGTTGCTTCAATGCATTTAGGGGTGTGGTCCTGGTCAAGACAATCTCCTGAACTCCAAACTGAATGTCAGAATGGGAAAGAAAGGTGATTTAAGCAATTTTGAGCGTGGCATGGTTGTTGGTGCCAGACGGGCCGGTCTGAGTATTTCACAATCTGCTCAGTTACTGGGATTTTCACGCACAACCATTTCTAGGGTTTACAAAGAATGGTGTGAAAAGGGAAAAACATCCAGTATGCGGCAGTCCTGTGGGCGAAAATGCCTTGTTGATGCTAGAGGTCAGAGGAGAATGGGCCGACTGATTCAAGCTGATAGAAGAGCAACTTTGACTGAAATAACCACTCGTTACAACCGAGGTATGCAGCAAAGCATTTGTGAAGCCACAACATGCACAACATTGAGGCGGATGGGCTACAACAGCAGAAGACCCCACTGGGTACCACTCATCTCCACTACAAATAGGAAAAAGAGGTTACAATTTGCACAAGCTCACCAAAATTGGACAGTTGAAGACTGGAGAAATGTTGCCTGGTCTGATGAGTCTCATTTTCTGTTGAGACATTCAGAATTTGGTGTAAACAGAATGAGAACATGGATCCATCATGCCTTGTTACCACCGTGCAGGCTGGTGGTGGTGGTTTAATGGTGTGGGGGATGTTTTCTTGGCACACTTTAGGCCCCTTAGTGCCAATTGGGCACGTTTAAATGCCACGGCCTACCTGAGCATTGTTTCTGAGCATGTCCATCCCTTTATGACCACCATGTACCCATTTCTCTGATGGCTACTTCCAGCAGGATAATGCACCATGTCATAAAGCTCAAATCATTTCAAATTGGTTTCTTGAACATGACAATGAGTTCACTGTACTAAAATGGCCCCCACAGTCACCAGAACTCAACCGAATAGAGCATCTTTGGGATGTGGTGGAACGGGAGCTTCGTGCCCTGGATGTGCATCCCACAAATCTCCATCAACTGCAAGATGCTATCCTATCAATATGGGCCAACATTTCTAAAGAATGCTTTCAGCACCTTGTTGAATCAATGCCACGTAGAATTAAGGCAGTTCTGAAGGCGAAAGGGGGTCAAACACAGTATTAGTATGGTGTTCCTAATAATCCTTTAGGTGAGTGTATATATTATATATATATATATATATATATATATATATATATATATATATATATATATATATATATATATATATATATACACACACACACACACACACACACACATTTTTTATTTTTTGTAAAACAAATCCCAATAATAATCTAAAAAAAGAGCATGAAAAAAACACCATTAACAAATTTCTTTTTTAAATTACCACTCGGTGGAGTGGCTATAAAACAATTTTCACTCAGAAGTTGCTATTAAATTTCACAAACAATTACAAAGAAACAGCAAGTGAATTAAAAGTAAAATTTTCAAGCAGAAAAACTGAAATGTATATTTTCCTGTAAAACATACTCCAATAATCCACTTTATTTACAACTTTAAAAATCATTGTGCCTGATTTAAAATGTTATTGATAACGTAATTACGACAAAACCATTCCATCGATTTCTGTCTTTTCTCATTCATTTATTACTGTATATGGTAGCTGTACTTGCATGACTGGAAATAGTTGCCATTGAGTGTAATGGAAATGGCTGCAACGTCAGCTGACATGCCTAATAAATGCTGAGCTAATAAAGTTACAGGATCATGAGCCAGTCATTATTGCACAAGTACAAATCATTATTACCCGATTCCAAAAAAGTTGGGACACTGTACAAATTGTGAATAAAAAAGGAATGCAATAATTTACAAGTTTCATAAACTTACATTTTATTCACAATAGAATAGAGATAATATATCAAATGTTGAAAGTGAGACATTTTGAAATGTCATGCCAAATATTGGCTCATTTTGGATTTCATGAGACCTACACATTCCAAAAAAGTTGGGACAGGTAGCAATAAGAGGCCGGAAAAGTTAAATGTACATATAAGGAACAGCTGGAGGACCAATTTGTAACTTATTAGGTCAATTGGCAACATGATTGGGTATAAAAAGAGCCTCTCAGAGTGGTAGTGTCTCTCAGAAGTCAAGATGGGCAGAGGATCACCAATTCCCCCAATGCTGCGGCCAAAAATAGTGGAGCAATATCAGAAAGGAGTTTCTAAGAGAAAAATTGCAAAGAGTTTGAAGTTATCATCATCTACAGTGCATAATATCATCCAAAGATTCAGAGAATCTGGAACAATCTCTGTGTGTAAGGGTCAAGGCCGGAAAACCATACTGGATGCCCGTGATCTTCGGCCCTTAGACGGCACTGCATCACATACAGGAATGCTACTGTAATGGAAATCACAACATGGGCTCAGGAATACTTCCAGAAAACATTGTCGGTGAACACAATCCACTGTGCCATTCGCCATTGCCGGCTAAAACTCTATAGGTCAAAAAAGAAGCCATATCTAAACCTGATCCAGAAGCGCAGGCGTTTTCTCTGGGCCAAGGCTCATTTAAAATGGACTGTGGCAAAGTGGAAAACTGTTCTGTGGTCAGATGAATCAAAATTTGAAGTTCTTTTTGGAAAACTGGGACGCCATGTCATCCGGACTAAAGAGGACAAGGACAACCCAAGTTGTTCTCAGCGCTCAGTTCAGAAGCCTGCATCTCTGATGGGATGGGGTTGCATGAGTGCGTGTGGCATAGGCAGCTTACACATCTGGAAAGGCACCATCAATGCTGAAAGGTATATCCAAGTTCTAGAACAACATATGCTCCCATCCAGACGCTGCTCTCTTTCAGGAAGACCTTGCATTGACAACATGACAATGCCAGACCACATACTGCATCAATTACAACATCATGGCTGCGTAGAAGAAGGATCCGGGTACTGAAATGGCCAGCCTGCAGTCCAGATCTTTCACCCATTGAAAACATTTGGCGCATCATAAAGAGGAAGATGCGACAAAGAAGACCTGAGACAGTTGAGCAACTAGAAGCCTGTATTAGACAAGAATGGGACAACATTCCTATTCCTAAACTTGAGCAACTTGTCTCCTCAGTCCCCAGACGTTTGCAGACTGTTATAAAAGAAGAGAGGATGCCACACAGTGGGAAACATGGCCTTGTCCCAACTTTTTGAGATGTGTTGATGCCATGAAATTTAAAATCAACTTATTTTCCCCTTAAAATGATACATTTTCTCAGTTTAAACATTTGATATGTCATCTATGTTGCATTCTGAATAAACTACTGAAATTTCAAACTTCCACATCATTGCATTCTGTTTTTATTCACAATTTGTACAGTGTCCCAACTTTTTGGGAATCGGGTTTGTATTTAGTAATTCAGAATGTGAGGGGAGTAGGCTTAATATGGGAAGTCAGGGTCATGTTTTGATCACAATCTTTGCAATACGCATGACTAAACCACATATGTAACATTGAGGAAACACCCTCAAAGAATCTAACTTTGGTTAACACTACTTAGTCCATTTCAGACATTCTACTAATATTAGTACTGCGTATATTAATCTACTAATAAGTGTAAGTAGACTCTGCTTAATATCTGCTAATGCTTTATTTTGACGGTCGACCAACAGACATTTTATTAGCTGTAAGTAACTTTGCAAGTATGTCAACTTATTCTACTAACCCTGACCTTATACTTTAATAAAAGTTAGTTGACATGTAGTTGCAAAGTTACTTATAGTTAGTAGAATGTCTAAAGTGGACTATCAAAATAAAGTGTTATCTGAACTTCCTTTGCCTCGGACAGACTTTGATTCCAAATCACTATAAAATGAGTGAGTGAATGAATAGATTGATGAACTAATCAAAGAATACTCTGAATATCTAGATCTTCATTCAGTAATCTTTAGGATGTATGACGCACCTGTAGGATGAGCAGGAAGAGGAAGTAGGCATTGGCGATCCTCTGGAACTGCTCAAACAAGTTGAGAGCAAAAAAGTGAAGGGTTGTATTTGGAGGTCTTGATGGAATTGGTCTTCAGGAAGAAAAGACAGATGAAAGATGGTTCAATAGTGTTGTGCAGACATCATCTTACATGTGTCTAAAAATCACTCATGGGTAACACTTTACATTAAGGTTCCCTTTGTAAAGGGTTTATAAAAGTGCTTGTTAACGACTAATAACTCATTTACAAATGCATTACAAATCGTTGATAAGTATAACTGCATGAACACTGTCAGAAAAAATGGTACATTGCTGTCACTGGGGCGGCACCCAAAGGTACAAAAGGTACTAATATGTACATTTAAGGTACTAATACGCACTCTTAAAGTACTGATATGTACCTTTTAAGGTACTAATATGTACCTTTTAGGGGTGAGTAAGGTACAAAGATGTACCTTTTCACTTTTGTACCTTAGGGTACCGCCCCAGTGACAGCACTGTACCTTTTTTTCTGAGTGAATAAAAAAAGGAGGCTAATGCAGTTTCAAAATAAAGTTTGAATTTCATCTTGATAAACAAGAAATCAGTTTATATACATTGCTGTGGATAGGCATTATGACACTTTTGCAGAGTATCATGGGTAACTTCTGGTAAGCAACATAAGAAAACCACAAACACCCTTTAGTCTCACTATTTTTGCAGCATCATGAAATAAATCAGGAATCTGTTTTTTAGTTAAATAAGTGTGAATTAATACATTTATTAAGCCTTCATAACATGCAAGTTAAAAATGGCTCACTATTTGGCAGGTAATGCTTTGAAGTGAATATAACTGCTTATCAACGATTTATAATGCATTTGTAAATGAGTTATTAATTAGTCATTAACAAACACCTTTATAAACTCTTTACAAAGGAACCTCAATGTAAAGTGTTAACCACATGGTTTAAATCAATTTCTAATAAGCAAGCAAGCAAGATTTTACACATTTGAATCTTAAAAATAAAGAATACAAGCAATGACACAGTGACAAATAACAAGAGTTGGACTGTGGGAGTTTTTTTTTTTTAAAGAAGGGAATCGAAAATAACTGCAATCCGTTGAGAGGAAACTGGTTATAATGTCATCATGACACATTTGTCATCTGTAGCTTCAGACAAAACACAAATGTTCGTTTTTGCAGGTTTGAATTAGAGTGATTTTCTGTCATACTCACAGCATATTTGAAGGATGAGTTATATTCTCTGTCGTTTGCTCTGATTTTCCTCTCCACCTCTAGAAACAAATATAGAGGAAAAACTGCACTTTCTGATTTGAAACAATGACTATATAAGACAGGAGAACTATTTTTTTATTTTATTTAATTTTTTTACATTTTTAGGCTATAGATTAGGTTAATTTGGTTAGGTCAGATAAGATAGAAGTGTTTAATTGCATTGCATTGCATTCTGTCAGTCATTGGTAGGACAAACATATAGTCCCGCCTTAAACTCACACCATTGGATGAGCTAATGTGATTGAAAGGATACTTGAGGAGAAACAACCAATGAATGGATTACTTATACAATAGCCGCACTTTGCCAGGATAGAAGAATTTCAATATCACAAAAATGACACTTCACTTTTGAATGATGTTATGATGTAAAAGCTGTGCGTCATGTATGTACCTCTCTCTCTCTTCCGCGTACAGTCTAAGCCAAAGAATGACATGGCTTCCTTTCTTCTTTTTCAAGGATTAATCATCATTTCTCTGAAAAGAAAAGAAAATGTTTGTCTGAGAAAGAGTGTGTGAACTGCTTGATGATGGTGACCATTTTTAAAGGAACAGTTCACCCAAAAAACCCCGTATGTGTTTCTTTCTTCTGTTGAACACAAAAGAAGATATTTTAAAGAATGCTGGTAACCAGTTGATGGTAGCCATTGACTTCCATAGTATTTTTTTTTTCTACTATGAAAGTCAATGGCAACAGTCAACAGTTACCAACATTCTTTAAAATATCTTCTTTTATGTTCAGGATTGGAGCAGCTTGAAAGTAAGTAAGTAATGACAAAAAAAAAATGTGTTGGTATAAAAGCACCAAGACATCGTGACTGAAATTTCAATGAATAAAACATTGCTGTGACATACCTTTTACACAAACACACACATGAACACATTGATACACTACAAATCAAAAGTTTGGGGTAAGTAAGATTTTTCTAATCAGCAAGGATGCATTCAATTAATAAAAAGGGACACTGAAGACTGGTGTAAAGGCTGCTGAAAATTCAGCTTTGCCATCACAGAAATAAATGATATTATCAAAAGAGAAAATTACCGTTTATATTGTATCAAAAATAAATGCATCCTTGGTGAACATAAAAGACTTCTTTCATAAACATTTTAAAAAATCTTACCACCCCCAAACTTTTTAACGGTAGTGTATATGCACACTCACACACACACACACACACACACACACACACACACACACACACACACACACACACACACACACACACACACACACACACACACACACACACACACACACACACACACACACACACACACACACACACACACACACTCCAATTTGAGAAAACAGCACTTATGAAACCCGCCCAATGGACAGAATTCCAGAGTGACTTCAGTACAAGAGTTAATTATAGAAACCACGTGTGTGTGTGTGTTTAAGAATGTGTGTTTTAAATGTACAGCACACATGCTAGAGAACCTTTTTTCCACTGTGGCCACAGCTTGGTTATGCTGTCCACATCACTGGGAAAAAACTAGTCATTATGAAAACCAAAAATAAATATTTAAGGGGTTACAAATCAGTACAAGTCCCATTCAAGTTTAATTTGAAGACTTAAAGTGATAGTTTACCCAAATGTGTGAATTCAGTCATCGTTAACACACATTCATCATTTGAAGCCTGCATGACTTTACTCTTGGAGCATAAAAGGAGATATTAAGCTGAATAAATGTCAAAGCTGTTCTTTTCATCAATGATAGCAGACAGTAAGCAAAAGGACCAAAAAGAAAAAAGTAAATTTACTATAAAAGTAGCCCATATGACAATTATTTGATAGGTATGGCAGAAGGGAAACAGTTCAACTTTTCTTCACACAAAGCTACATGTGACTTGGAATATAGGATACAAGTTTTAGACGATTTGTATGGCACTTTTATGTTTTTTGTTCTTTTTAAAGTATGACTGTCCCTAGTCACTGTGTTCTTTCATTGTATGGAAAAAAGGTACCGAGACAGAAACAATACTCAAGCCAAATGTGCAAACAGTGTTAACAGTGATTTACAGGAAGAGGCGGAATAGGAGAGAACTAAAGAGGGTCAGAGTCAAAAGGTGCAAGTGGTTGAAAAAAGATAGATGCAAGTCCAATCAAACCACATAAACAAGTATGGGGGGTTCTGAGGAGGTGCAAAAAGACAAGGCACTGACCACAATACGCACACATAGAAACCACATATGCAAATGCACGTCTGCAAACACGCATACTACAGGAACACCTGTCTCACTGCCACCACAGTAAGGTTAGGATGTAACCTCACTGTACAAGAAAAAAAAAAGAGTCAATGAGAAAACTCATATAAATAAAATGTGCTGATATTACCATTTCAATAAATACAATTACACAAGTGTTATGTGAGCAAGACCTGCTTGACAAAATACGGTGTGGTGAGCTGGAGATGAAAAAAAGCAGGAAAGCAATGAAAATTAAACTGAAAAAGGCAAAACTTGTAGGTTTACTAATCACTGACTATTCACTCAGTCTCTCCATTTCCAACAAGCCCACACTTGCCTTGTAAATTCCAATTACATTTTTGGAATTTAATTAAATTAACAAATCGGATGCAGAATTGCATTTTGAATTAAAATAGACAGAACTGAAATTGAACTGTATTAAAAAATGTAAGATAAACTTTGAATAACAGCTTGATAAAGCCTCTTTTGAAAGTAAAATAAAAAAATTTAATTAAATAAATAATAAAATTAAAATAAAATAAAATCCTGTAATTTCCATTCAAACTTCCAGTGGGTTGGAATTAAAAATGTCATTCATATAAATTCTAACTCAAATGCTTAATGCATATAATAAATACATAAACTGCCCCATTTCAAGGCAGCACCTAGGAAATCGCCATGCAATATTCTGACCTTCCTGTCTTTGGAGGGAAACACAATGACTGGTGACCTTACAAACACCATCTAGAGCCCAGAAGTGGCTGTCATATATGTGTGTAAGTTTTCAAAGGGGTTACTGTGTGCTATCTTGCTTTCCACATTTCCCTTTCCTATGTTCCTGTGTGATGTGATTATAAAACAAATGGGTGTGCCTATGTGAGTAATATCTGAGTGAATATAAGAGAAATATACAAGCAAAAAAGGAAGATGCTGCCTTTTGATAAGCTTGGTGTGGTGTCTCAGAATACCTCAAATGCCTGCATATGGGCTGACATGCTCTGGTCACTATTACTCCACACCACTTCAGATAATCTACAGCGCCCTGACTGCTATTTTTAAAACCTATGACTGTAAATGTGTCATTACACAGAGAAGTTGGAACATAGAAATTTCAAAAAAGAAAAGAAACAAAATATGAAAATTTATGAAAGAAAAAAGGGATTATGGTGTCAAATGCTAACACTACTAAGACATATTGGTTTAAAAAAAAATGAACAAATAACTAGACGAATCAGAAGGGTGTGAAAATACAGAAACTGAAACCACTTTGGTTTTGAAAGTAGGGCAGTGCATTGATCAAGGGGTTCTGAAGAATCCCACTGAAGACAAAAACACTTTTTTTTATATAACTATATATCAAGACAGGGTAACAGTTTGGACCCTGAATGCACAAACAGAAATTCTGACTCTGGTAAACTGTGAGGGAATGGGTTAAAAAAATATTTGATTAACTGCCGACAGGTCATACAATAGAAGGAAGTGCTAATGACAAACAAGTGAATACATGTAGTCTGCACACACCGTGGGAAAGCTAAAATATTAGCAACGGCATGTGCAACAAAACATTGTAACAACAGAAATAGTGATTATTAATATGAACAAAAGATTCCATATATTATAAAATGTTCAATTGAACTGTAAACTGTATTATAAACCTCCAATGGATCAGTTTGGAGTGTTGATTGCAAAACTTAGCTTATGTACTTTACCACATGCATTTCAAAACCGTCTCAAACATGCAGTGACTTGCAGAAGGATTCCTCAGAAATGCAGTGATTACATAGTAAATAACTTCAGTCTGGTGATGACAGCAGATTAGTGCTGGGGGAGATTCTTTGAAACTGGAGTTTCAAAAAAACCTTATTTTTCAGGCTAAATGAGCCAATGCGCATGTGCAGTCCCGGAGCTTCTAACGGCAGCTGCAGTGATGCAATGACTTTACCAATCAGCAATTGGCTCTTTTACATTAGAAGGCGGGACTTCATGTGTAATAGGAGTGAACCGTCTTTCTATATCTATAGTCTTTGACTCTAATGCTACATATAAGAGATAGACACATCTAGAGTGTTTGATTCATTTTGTTTGGCTGTAAAGTTCATAATACAATGTTACAGAAAAGTGATGCAGCTTTTTAGTTTAATATGAACAATGTAATTTGTTACTCGAAAACAATACAGCATTTTAAAAAAATGGCTGACCTACTGTCACAGTACCGAATAATGTAAAGTTTGTAGCATAGCTACTCCCAAACACTGCTGATGCCTGCTGAAAGTTTCATCTAAATAAACTTAAAGTAAACTACTTACAAATATTTTGGTTTACCAGATGATTTTCCAAAATTGGTCAACATGTTTTTCTTTTTAGTAATGCAACCAGGTAAGGAAAGCTTAGTCTTTTTTCTTTATTTATTAAATTTAATCTGTGTTTACCAAAGTGTTCCTCAGACATAAACCATGCAAAACTCATCCACAGAGCTGCAGGAAGTCTGATAGGACCACTTCTCTATAACTATGAATCAGGTCAATAGAGGTAAAGATGAGAGAATCACGCTGAGAGACGACTTTCCCTACAGTTTACATATTAAATGGCTAGTAAAGGAATGCCTTTAACTGTTGCTTTCCAAGCAGAACAACTCAAACACAAGCACCCATCCTGCACTAATGCACTGGGACAGTAAATTAACCTCTAGTTATACATTAAAGGCCAACAGCATCATCTCTACAAAACCCGTCCTGAAGCAGACCCTCTGCTAAATGTTTGTGTAGTGAGCTGCAGGCAACAAAATGTGAAGTGTGCCACTGTTGCAGTGGGATTTCATCATTTCCCCAGCTCCACATCATTTCCCCAGCATGCACGAAACATGCTGACTGCAGTCAGAGACGGGCATCATGGGAAGAGACATACAATGGGTAGCTGAGAGCTGAAGAGCAATGTTATAGCATCTCACTTGAGATAAATGACTGGAGCTATAGATGTCATGTTAACTTGGTGTGAAATTAATTTGTAAAATGCTTTTGGCATTTATGGTCCTGGGATGCAGATCTGACTAATGATGTAAGCTAACCTAGAGAGAAAAATGTCTAATTGGTCTAATTTCATTCAAGATGAATAATTTAATTGAATAAAAAAATACTTTTTATTAAAATAGTACTTTTGGTTACACTTCATTTCAAGGTGATGTAGTTATGAAGTTGCTTATAATTATGCATAATTTACTGTTATTACTATAGTAAGTACATTTAGTAATGTGTGGTGAACATGATTTCACCAAGTGCAATATGTCCCTGGATCACCATCTTTGTTGATCCTGGAACAACATTCTAATCAACCAATCAGCTCTGAGGGACAAATTTACGGTTTATGTAAAGTTTAGGCTTACAATCAGGGTTATGAGCTTCAACATCAGTGTTATTCACTCATCATTTCCCTCTGATTTTAGAGATAACTTATGACACTAAATAAAAAAATAATTGTGACTTTTTATCTCAGAATTCTGACTTTTTTTCTCACAATTGTGAATTATAAAGTCACAATTCTGAGATATAAACTCACAACTGCGTGATATAGTCACAATTCTGAGATATAAACTCACAACTGCGTGATACAGTCACAATTCTGAGATATAAACTCGCAACTGCATGATATAAAGTCACAATTCTGAGATATAAACTTGCAATTGCGTGATATATTCACAGTTCTGAGATATAAACTAGCAACTGCGTGATATAAAGTCACAATTCTGAGATATAAACTCGCAACTGCGTGATAGTCACAATTCTGAGATATAAACTCGCAACTGCGTGATATAAAGTCACAATTCTGAGATATAAACTCGCAACTCGCGTGATATAAAGTCACAATTCTGAGATATAAACTCACAACTGCGTGATATAAAGTCACGATTCTGAGATATAAACTCGCAATTGCGTGATAGTCACAATTCTGAGATATAAACTACGCAACTGTGTGATAGTCACAATTCTGAGATATAAAACGCGCAATTGCGTGATAGTCACAATTCTGAGATATAAACTCGCAACTGTGTGATAGTCACAATTCTGAGATATAAACTCGCAACTGCGTGATAGTCACAATTCTGAGATATAAACTCGCAACTGCGTGATATAAAGTCACAATTCTGAGATATAAACTCGCAACTGCGTGATATAAAGTCACAATTCTGAGATATAAACTCACAACTGTGTGATATAAAGTCACGATTCTGAGATATAAACTCGCAATTGCGTGATAGTCACAATTCTGAGATATAAACTCGCAACTGTGTGATAGTCACAATTCTGAGATATAAACTCGCAATTGCGTGATAGTCACAATTCTGAGATATAAACTCGCAACTGTGTGATAGTCACAATTCTGAGATATAAACTCGCAATTGCGTGATAGTCACAATTCTGAGATATAAACTCGCAATTGCGTGATATAAAGTCACAATTCTGAGATATAAACTCGCAACTGTGTTATATAGTCAAAATTCTGAGATATAAGCTCGCAACTGTGTGATAGTCACAATTCTGATATATAAAATCGCAACTGCGTGATATAAAGTCACAATTCTGAGATAGAAACTCGCAACTGCGTGATAGTCAAAATTCTGAGATAGAAACTCGCAACTGCGTGATAGTCAAAATTCTGAGATATAAACTCGCAACTGCTGATACAGTCACAATTCTGAGATATAAACTCGCAATTGCGTGATAGTCACAATTCTGAGATATAAACTCACAACTGTGTGATAGTCACAATTCTGAGATATAAACTCGCAACTGCGTGATATAAAGTCACAATTCTGAGATATAAACTCGCAACTGCGTGATATAAAGTCACAATTCTGAGATATAAACTCGCAACTGCGTGATAGTCAAAATTCTGAGATATAAACTCGCAACTGCGTGATACAGTCACAATTCTGAGATATAAACTCGCAATTGTGTGATATAAAGTCACAATTCTGAGATATAAACTCGCAACTGCGTGATATAAAGTCACAATTCTGAGATATAAACTCACAACTGTGTGATATAAAGTCACAATTCTGAGATATAAACTCACAACTGTGTGATATAAAGTCACAATTCTGAGATATAAACTCGCAACTGCGTGATACAGTCACAATTCTGAGATATAAACTCGCAATTGCGTGATAGTCACAATTCTGAGATATAAACTCGCAACTGCGTGACAGTCACAATTCTGAGATATAAACTTGCAACTGCGTGATAGTCACAATTCTGAGATATAAACTCACAACTGCGTGATATAAAGTCACAATTCTGTGATATAAACTCGCAACTGCGTGACAGTCACAATTCTGAGATATAAACTCGCAATTGCATGACAGTCACAATTCTGAGATATAAACTTGCAACTGCGTGATATAAAGTCACAATTCTGAGATATAAATTCGCAACTGTGATATAAAGTCACAATTCTGAGATATAAACTCGCAACTGCGTGATATAGTCACAATTCTGAGATATAAACTCGCAATTGTGTGATATAGTCACAATTCTGAGATATAAACTTGCAACTGCGTGATATAAAGTCACAATTCTGAGATATAAACTCGCAACTGTGATATAAAGTCACAATTCTGAGATATAAACTCGCAACTGCGTGATATAAAGTCACAATTCTGAGATATAAACTCGCAACTGTGATATAAAGTCACAATTCTGAGATATAAACTCACAACTGCGTGATATAAAGTAAAAATTCTGAGATATAAACTCGCAATTGCATGACAGTCACAATTCTGAGATATAAACTTGCAACTGCGTGATATAAAGTCACAATTCTGAGATATAAACTCGCAACTGCGTGATATAGTCACAATTCTGAGATATAAACTCGCAATTGTGTGATATAGTCACAATTCTGAGATATAAACTTGCAACTGCGTGATATAAAGTCACAATTCTGAGATAGAAACTCGCAACTGTGATATAAAGTCACAATTCTGAGATATAAACTCGCAACTGCGTGATATAAAGTCACAATTCTGAGATATAAACTCGCAACTGCGTGATATAAAGTCACAATTCTGAGATATAAACTCACAACTGCGTGATATAAAGTCACGATTCTGAGATATAAACTCGCAATTGCATGATAGTCACAATTCTGAGATATAAACTCGCAACTGTGTGATAGTCACAATTCTGAGATATAAACTCGCAATTGCGTGATAGTCACAATTCTGAGCTATAAACTCGCAATTGCGTGATATAAAGTCAAAATTCTGAGATATAAACTCGCAACTGCGTGATAGTCACAATTCTGAGATATAAACTCGCAACTGCGTGACAGTCACAATTCTGAGATATAAACTCGCAATTGCGTGATAGTCACAATTCTGAGCTATAAACTCGCAATTGCGTGATATAAAGTCACAATTCTGAGATATAAACTCGCAACTGTGTGATGTCACAATTCTGAGATATAAAATCGCAACTGCGTGATATAAAGTCAAAATTCTGAGATATAAACTCGCAACTGCGTGATAGTCACAATTCTGAGATATAAACTCGCAACTGCGTGACAGTCACAATTCTGAGATATAAACTCACAACTGTGTGATAGTCACAATTCTGAGATATAAACTCGCAACTGTGATATAAAGTCACAATTCTGAGATATAAACTCGCAACTGCGTGATATAGTCACAATTCTGTGATATAAACTCGCAACTGCGTGATATAAAGTCACAATTCTGTGATATAAACTCGCAACTGCGTGATACAGTCACAATTCTGAGATATAAACTCGCAACTGTGATATAAAGTCACAATTCTGAGATATAAACTCGCAACTGCGTGATATAGTCACAATTCTGTGATATAAACTCGAAACTGCGTGATATAAAGTCACAATTCTGTGATATAAACTCGCAACTGCGTGATATAAAGTCACAATTCTGAGATAGAAACTCGCAACTGCGTGATAGTCACAATTCTGAGATATAAACTCGCAACTGCGTGATAGTCACAATTCTGAGATATAAACTCGCAACTGTGATATAAAGTCACAATTCTGAGATATAAACTTGCAACTGCGTGATATAAAGTCACAATTCTGAGATAGAAACTCGCAACTGTGATATAAAGTCACAATTCTGAGATATAAACTCGCAACTGTGATATAAAGTCACAATTCTGACATCATAATAGTTGTGGCATGCTACAGACCCACTGCCCTTCTTCTGTTTTATGTTATTGTTATTAATAGTTTATTGTTCACTTTTTGCTTTCTTTGCTAGCAACTTCACTGCTATTACAATACAACATCATTTGAGGAACTCCGTTACTTCTTGTTTTTACTGAAATCGCTCATGGGATTAAAACATTGATCTAAACATGGTTTTCTACTTTATATTTATCTATACTAAAACTGGCGCTTTTATAAAATACTTTTTACATCATTTCAACTTAAAAAAAAAAATACAGACCCACTTTATATTAGGTGGTCTTAACTACTATGTACTAACATTTAAACTAATAATTTGTTACAATGCACTTATTGTGTACATACATGTTTTTACATACTTACATTTTAAAAACCTACCTTTAAACTTACCCACACCACCACACCTGACCCTAACTTTACCCGTATCCCACCTCAATATCAGCAAAAGTGTTTTGCAATACAATATGAACACAATAAGTACATTGCACTTATTTGTTGATGTAAATACATAGTAGTTAAGGCCACCTAATATAAAGTGGGACCAAAAATACTAATAAAACAATATCTAGTAGAAGCAATAAAGCAATAAATCACAACTAAACGGAAAATCTATAAGACAAAAGCAGATGAATAATTCAACCAATCCTTACAATAGCGCTCAGGTATAGCAAATGAAGGACCGGCCTCTCATTTTACCAGATAAAGACATGTCATTTCTAATGACCTTTTAATTATTTATCGATTAACAATAACAGTCTGTCACAAGAGACAATCATATCTGATCAGACAGAGCCTGCTGTGTGTTGGCACTGCATTATTTATCTTCTGTATTTGACAATGAGTTATATGGGCCACCAGAGGAACTCAGGGTCATGCGACAGTCACAGATATACACAAAGCCATCATAAACATTACACAGCACTGGAAGGCCACCACAAACTGACAACTAAACCTGAAGAGAACCAGATTCAGACTGTACTAAACAAGACTTGAGAATCTGCCACAGTGCAAGACAAATCATGTGAGTTTTCTTACTTGTTTTTTTCTTTTTTTCTTAGAAAAGCTCTAAATATTCAGCAAAATAATGCAACAGATCCTACACTCTCAAAAAAAAAGGTCCCATATAGAACCAAAAGGGTTTTACAGCTTGACTATACTTGTACTCTATGCACTGGGGTTCCGAAGAACCAAAACACAATAAAGTATAGGATTTTTATCGACACCCAAAAAGTCTGATTGCAAGCCGTAGGGTTTGAGATATCATTCAAATCTGTAGCACAAATGAAGGATGGGTTACATGCTAAAGTTGAATGCTGATAGGGATAGTTCACCCGAAAATGAAAATTAGGCCATGATATTTTTCTTACACAAATGCATCAATTCGCTTCAGAAGGCCCTTATTAACCCCCCAGAGCCGCGTGGAGCACGTTATTTGACGGACAGATGCACTTTTATGGACTTCAAAAACAGAGCAACAATCACTGCCATTATAAAGCTTGGAAGAGCCAGGACTTTTTTAATATAACTTTTTTATTAATTAACGAATTAACAATTTTATTTGTCTGAAAGAACAATGTCATATACACCTAGGATGGCTTGAGGGTGAGTAAATCATGGGTTAATTTTCATTTTTGGGTGAACTAATCCTTTAAGGTAAAGAATAAAACCTACCACTACTGGAAATACGGCATGAGCAACTTGTTGTGCAACACACCATATATTCCATATAATCATAGAGGAAGGCATATACAGTCAGACATTAAACAGGATAAGCTATCGCCTATCTCCAAGTCATTAGAAGAAACTTTTGAAGGGTATTGCATGTACAGTAATGCATGATGTATGTGTTGCAACATAGTTTGATAGACTAATATATACATTACAGATATTGAGTTAATGTAGAGGTTGCAAACTGCCAACCATTATAATATGCACAGTAAAAACTGAGTAAATCCCCAGTTTATCCCCAGAGCCACCAGACAGAAGTGGAGAAAAGTCAGATTCAGGTATATTACACTACAAATCCACCAAAATGAAGTTGCCTTCAATGAGTTACAGACAATTTCAAATATTTAATCTTGTGTTATCAATATTGCTGTCATTTCTCTCAAAAATACATGACTAAAAAGCAATCTAATTATCAAAATGAAAATATTCATTATGAAGATGTCACTTAATCTGTGCTAGAGAACATCAGTGGCTTAAATCAGTTCTCACCTGGTGTTAAAGTAAATTCAAGAGAGTTCAACTGTATGTTTCTTTGACAGCTGGTTGGGTAGAAAACTTACAGTCCAACAGAATGCAAATTTCCAAACATCTCAGCTATTTTACACCTTCTGTACTTGTGCACAAGGCAGCCATGACCAAAAACTCACCCTCAGGCTGTGTATCAACGCGAACCTCTTAGTCTTTCCACCCCTCTTTTGAAACTGCTGAGACGAGAACGAAAAACTCTTTCACTCTCACCGCTGCTATCTTACTTCCTGTGTTTTCCAGGACTGTCTGCCGAGTCCCTCTCTGCTGACCTTGACCTCTTGCTGCGCCCCTAACCTTTACCCTCGGGATTCTTAGCGTAAGGGTCCTACGGTGACATCGCAGTGTGTGTAGTAGGTCTAACAAGGCACTCCTTTCTCCAGCCAGAGATCACCAAAGTCAGCTAAAGAGTCTCCTCCTCTTTGTCTTATTTTCTCTTTCTCCTCCTCCTTTCTCTCATTTTTCAGCCTTCCATCTGCTCTCACTTTGCGTTGATGGGGAAACTGGGAGTGCAGGCATCCAGCCTAGACTCATTCACACACACACACACACACACACACACAGAGAGAGAGAGAGAGAGAGAGAGAGAGACCCCACCACACACACGCAAGATAAACAAGGAGGAGTGACTTGCAATGCTCTCTTCGGTGTTACTCTTTACTTCTCTACACTTGTGACAGGAAGACAGAGAGTAAATACCTCTGATAAACTGTGTAACAAACTGTCAAACTTTTATTCAGATCTCTGTGCATTTCTCACTCTCTTGCACACACCCACCTACTTACTAGAAAAGTATCGATTTCCTGCACGCCAAAAAAGGAAGCAACCCATCCCCCAAATCCTCTAACCACTCACAAAGAACAGCAGCACTGAGCATGTTCACTATGACCACACACAGAATATACACGTTTACTTAACTATCTGAACAAGGGCGTCTGTTGCTTTATAAAGCGAATTATAATCACTATAGACAATCACTCAAATCCTAAAAGAAAACTTTTTGCATTTTTAAGATAAATCTGTAATAATAATAATAATAATAATAATAATAATAATAATAATAATAATAATAATAATTAATATAACAATTAAAAATAAAATGTAATAGAATAAAAATACAGAAATATATATATATTTTTTTTTGAACAGTATTATTATTATTTTTATTTTTATTTAATTAGGTTTTCCAATTATGGAGGTTCTTATTGTATTGCATTTATTATCATATTCAGCTCACTTCTGGGAACAAATTTGTCCTCAAACTATAACCAAAGTGCATTTTCAGAGAGAAACCCATCATAGGCTGATGATGCATTTCCATTTTGTTATAGAATAATCATTAAAATAGTCCTGATACAGCACTTGTCAGGTAACAAAAATGCATGCAACATATTTTACTGAAAGATTATTATAGGAAATGATTATAGGTAACCTTATTATGGGCATATTAAAAATACATACATCTAAGAAAAGAAAGCAGATTTATCATACTAATCCAAATTATAAACACTCATGAGCATGCACACACACACACACACACACACACACACACACACACACACACACACACACACACACACACACACACACACACACACACACACACACACACACAATTTGGGTTCCACATTTTATGTCTCCATAGACATTATGATTTTTATAATGTACAAACAATGTTCATTCCCCTAAACCTATCTATCACAGAAAGCTTTCTGCATTGTTACAATTTCAAAAAACATCACACAAACCCGATTCTAAAAAAGTTGGGACACTGAACAAATTGTGAATAAAAAATTAATGCAATAATTTACAAATTTCATAAACTTATATTTTATTCACAATAGAATACAGATAACATATCAATTGTTGAAAGTGAGACATTTTGAAATGTCATGCCAAATATTGGCTCATTTTGGATTTCATGAGAGCTACACATTCCAAAAAAGTTGGGACAGGTAGCAATAAGAGGCCGGAAAAGTTAAATGTATATATAAGGAACAGCTGGAGGACCAATCTGCAACTTATTAGGTCAATTGGCAACATGATTGGGTATAAAAAGAGCCTCTCAGAGTGGCAGTGTCTCTCAGAAGTCAAGATGGGCAGAGGATCACCAATTCCCCCAATGCTGCGGCCAAAAATAGTGGAGCAATATCAGAAAGGAGTTTCTCAGAGAAAAATTGCAAAGCGTTTGAAGTTATCATCATCTACAGTGCATAATATCATCCAAAGATTCAGAGAATCTGGAACAATCTCTGTGCGTAAGGGTCAAGGCCGGAAAACCATACTGGATGCCCGTGATCTTCGGGCCCTTAGAAGGCACTGCATCACATACAGGAATGCTACTGTAATGGAAATCACAACATGGGCTCAGGAATACTTCCAGAAAACATTAACAGTGAACACAATCCACCGTGCCATTCGCCGTTGCCGGCTAAAACTCTATAGGTCAAAAAAGAAGCCATATCTAAACATGATCCAGAAGTGCAGGCGTTTTCTCTGGGCCAAGGCTCATTTAAAATGGACTGTGGCAAAGTGGAAAACTGTTCTGTGGTCAGATGAATCAAAATTTGAAGTTCTTTTTGGAAAACTGGGACGCCATGTCATCCGGACTAAAGAGGACAAGGACAACCCAAGTTGTTAACAGCGCTCAGTTCAGAAGCCTGCATCTCTGATGGTATGGGGTTACATGAGTGCGTGTGGCATGGGCAGCTTACACATCTGGAAAGGCACCATCAATGCTGAAAGGTATATCCAAGTTCTAGAACAACATATGCTCCCATCCAGACGTCGTCTCTTTCAGGGAAGACCTTGCATTGACAACATGACAATGCCAGAACACATACTGCATCAGTTACAACATCATGGCTGCGTAGAAGAAGGATCCGGGTACTGAAATGAAATGCCTGCAGCAGATCTTTCACCCAGAGAAAACATTTGGCGCATCATAAAGAGGAAGATGCGACAAAGAAGACCTGAGACAGTTGAGCAACTAGAAGCCTGTATTAGACAAGAATGGGACAACATTCCTATTCCTAAACTTGAGCAACTTGTCTCCTCAGTCCCCAGACATTTGCAGACTGTTATAAAAAGAAGAGGGGATGCCACACAGTGGCAAACATGGCCTTGTCCCAACTTTTTTGAGATGTGTTGATGCCATGAAATTTAAAATCAACTTATTTTTCCCCTTAAAATGATATTTTCTCAGTTTAAACATTTGATATGTCATCTATGTTGTTTTCTTAATAAAATATTGAAATTTGGAACTTCCACATCATTGCATTCTGTTTTTATTCACAATTTGTACAGTGTCCCAACTTTTTTGGAATCGGGTTTGTATGATATGATTTATAAGCTGTTTTCCACAGGGGTTACAAAAATGTCCCCACAAAGACAAAGATATTGCCATGTTTGTGGGGACATTTTGTCCTCATAACATAGGGTTTACCAGGACCACACACACACACACACACACACACACACACAGTACTTACGGTCATTAAACACTTTTTCATGTATCCAATTTCCAGAAAACATTTATAAGAGTGTCCATGTCCATGTTTGTCCATATTGATTATACTTACCATTTACAATTTTTCATCTGCTGGAAAACCAGAGAACAATGTTACTTTAAATAAACAACAACAAAAATGCAGACCAATGACGAACCTATCCAAAATGTGGAAGTGAAAGAATGTGACACCACAAAGATTGCTTTACTTTAAATGTGAAAAAGTACATGCCTCAAAATTCATTTCATTCAGTGCCTATTAAATATGTCCTTCGAAAAGCCATCATTAAAAGCAGGGGTCAAGGGAATTGAATGGCCTGGTTGTTCTGAACAACAAGCTGGGCAAGGCTGGGCTTGCCATACCTGAATCAGATTGCTTTAGGAGGAACTTCTAAGGAGAGAAGAAACACTATAACTGACATGCAAGACAACAGAAGAGAGGAAATTATTTAAGAGGAAGAGCCAGTCAAATTGAGAGGTAGAAAGTATAAGCGTAGGCCTTCCAACCACAGATCTACAGTATGCAGCCAATGCTCAGCAGTACAATGATGTTTGCAGAATGAAAGACGTAACAGACCAGAAGATTCATTCTTAGAGAAACACACACACACATTAATTCATAAATCATTTATAAACGAATTCAGAATATCAATTCAATCTGTGATCTCCATCATTTAAAATACATAAATAGCTTTCCATATATTGACAAAACATAAAACATATGAACAAAAGCTGGAATTTACAATAAATACATGCACATGTGGTAGTCTTCTTTACAGATTGTGTTTACACCTGTTTGGTTGTGCAAATATTACAAACAAAACATAACTCCATTACACCTCAAAAAAGACAGCATACAAACTACTTGGCACAAGGTAAACAAAGTTTCATACAGTACATTCCTTCTTATTGGCTGGCACTACAGGTTGGCCTATATTTGTATTTTTTACTTGCGTATTTATCTGTTTTGAGACATCTCTGAAAAAAAAAAAAAAAAAAAACTAAGGGAAATAACCATGATCTTTGGAGTATTTGGAGAGGTCAGACCATCTTTCAAGTTAGATAAAGATG
Organism: Paracanthobrama guichenoti; assembly: GCA_018749465.1. Lineage (NCBI taxonomy): Eukaryota > Metazoa > Chordata > Actinopteri > Cypriniformes > Gobionidae > Paracanthobrama > Paracanthobrama guichenoti. Next base: position 10,651,009 of record CM031947.1, on the reverse strand, counting down.
GTGAACGTACTGAAGGTATTACACATAAGATTTCAGGATCACATTAGTGAACAAACCAATGAAGAAAAATGTGTATTTAAATGTGCATATGTGTGCCTGTCAATCAAAGGACAGACATCCAATGTAACTCAATCTTGTTAGACCACTCCCCCCTACTATAAGACTCCTCCCATTCAGAAGGCCACAAAAAACTGTGTGGAATGAGCCCACAGACTCATAGTTTGGCAAAAATCTTGCATCTTATATTTGATCTTCTTGCACATGCACATTTTTTTGTAATGTCACTGATATCTGAGTTGTGATAGTCTTTTCTTCCATTTTGTGACGTATATTTGAGCGAAACTGCATCTCGAACAAGAACAAATGTAGGGCGGGACTTGATTTTGTCCATGGTGAATTGATTGGATCGTTGTCATTTGCTATTGCTGCAATCTCATGTGAGTGACAGGTTGTCACTCCCGCCCTCACGTCGAAAAAACACTTCAGAAGTGATGTAATTTCCATGATTTTTCCAGTTGTTTGATTAACTAGATCAATTTTGTAAAACAAAACTGTAGATATTTCTAGTCGACAAAAAATATTTTAGTGATGACTACCATGTTTGACATCACACTTTGAAAATTCCCTGATATTACCAGATTTTCCATGACTGTGGGAACGCTGTCCTCAGTGCGAGCACTTGTCGCCCATCATGAAGAGTGATGCAAAGCCAGTCAAATGATTACTTGACTCGTAAGGCTTTGAATAAACATGCACGATTTTATAAACAGCGTGGGTCCTTGTGCAATCGGTTTGTGAAGGCTTGTTTGTCTGTCAGATACAGTCGGAGTCTTTCATTCACCTTAAATGATCAAAAGTCTCTGTTTTAATCAGTCCACTTTCATCGCTGAAGAGGTCAACGTTCTGCTTCATCTTTACCTCCCCTCTTCAACAGGTCTGGTCTCAGATTTCAGTTTGACAAACTCTTTGGCAACCTCATCAGTTGAGCGCTGAGAGAGGATTCGTAGTGCGGTGGTCCCGGTTTCATCAATGTTGATACGTGGGCCCAAAGGGCACCAGCACACACAGCTTTTCCGGTCTGCTACGTCACGCAGCTGCAGTATTGCGATCCCGACCACCCGGTCTGCGCGACCAAAACAGTAATCCTTCACCGTTATTTGAATCTCATAGCAGTCCAGACTCACGCCTTTACCCAACACGCTGAGATTGAGAGAAAAGGACACATATGAGTTGACATTCTTAGCAATATGATTTAAAAAAATATTCACCTTTTAATAAAGGTTTAACTGCTACTAAGTGCTTGTGTTGTTCTCATGGAAAATGCTGGGGTTTCAAACCACTAGTGCTAGTGTGCGGGTAGTCGACTACTTCAACCACTAGTCGGCGCTGTCAGAAGATATCGAGTACTCGAGCGAGCAATAACCATATGACACGTTTGTTTTTCTTAACAGCGAGCCATGACCGCGATCAAAGAGGATGTGGCAGGAGGGTGATAACAGCGAATAGACTACATGAATTTTGTCTTATTCTATTATAAGCTATTGTGAACTGGTTGAGTCAAGATCTAAGTGATGCAAGTACAGATCCTTTATTGTTTTGTTTTTTTTACTGTTGAAGACCCTAGAGGCTAATGTTGCATAATACCAGTGCTGGATAGTAAGTGATTACATGTAATTGAGATTATGCAATCAGATTCCCAAAATTTAGTACTTGGATTAGATATTACATTTTAATCAGAATACAGTTACTTTTTCATGGATTACATATTCACACAATGGTAGTAAATTATTAATAATTTACTGATTCTCCCTTATTCATCCCTATTCATTTTAATTTTACATTTTTATGATGAACTAATCCTTAGCTTTTCATCAACTCACAATCTGCAGTTCTTTCATTAACCCCACTGTTTTTTTAATTCATTTTTAAATATCAATATGATACATAATAAATCGCATTCAAATCAAATAAGGTCAAAAGTAATCCAAAAGTAGTCAGAATACATTACCTAAAATGAGTAATCTAGATTAAGTTACTAACTACAATTTTTGTCATGCAAATTGTAGTCTGCTACTGATTACAAATTACAAGTAACCTACCCAGCACTACATAATACCTCTAACTGTAAAAATGAATTTTAATAATATATGTATGCAGACTATGCACATATTGTTCAATGTCAAAAACACAGATGTTAAGGTTATAATGTTATGAGTCAATTTACAATGTCTTAATTTGCCTATGTTAAATACAAAATGAAACTGTTATTTTAATGTTTGTACAATACATGCGAGACATAATTTTAGCAAACATTAAAACACTTTTTTTGTTTTTACAAGTACTCGAGTAACTCGAGAAATCAGTAGTCATGCAACCCCTACAAACTATACATTTAAACAGAGTAACATTTACAGATAAGAGTTTTCACTCACAATTGAAAGGCTTCATTGTACTTTGCAGTCCAGCTGTTGTTTTTCGATTTGGTTGTGAATTTCCGTTTCTTCTCTGTGAGCTGTGGGCCGTACAGGTTAACCTCCACAAATGGACGAAACATCCCTGAGGTCTGCCATTTCATGTCATTTACGGCAATCACTGAAAGAAAAAGAGAGATAGGGTTTGATGTCAGGGGTGTGTTATCAGCATCAAGACTCGATTAAATCATCATCATCATCATCATCATCATCTCACCACACACTTAAATGCACAGATAAGAAAATGTAGCTACATTTAGTTCTTCCTTGCTCTAGTGCTCTCACCTCTGACGCAGAGTTTCTGCTCAGTGTTTCCAGCTGGGGGCGACAAATCCAACTGAATTACTGCCTCCCCTATGGGCCGCTCAACCCCAGAGCCTGTCAATCAAATCACTTCATTTCAATACTGTACATTCAACATGGTGCTCATTATTACAATCAGATATATGCATAAAAATTGATGCACAAAAAGTTGTGGATTTATATGGAAAGGATTTCGATAAAATGTAGTAAAATATGCCATTAAAAATGTAACTACTCTAGTGATCGCTAGATAGTGAAGCATTATAAAAATTAGCCAACATATTAATTAAACAAACATGTAGCAGGGGATTTGTTGAAACAGAAATGCATTTTTCCCTAAAATTATAAAAATATCAAGTATATAATATAATAAATATTGCATCAAGGTTTCCAAAAAAAAATACACAACAAAACAGATTTTTTGAGCAGCAAATCCATCTATTACAATGATTTATGAAGGATCATTGACACTGAATACTGGAGTAATGGCTGCTGAAGATTCAGCTTGGAAAATCACAGGAATAAGTAACATTTATAAAACACATGAAAAATATTAGTAAAAATATACTAAAATAGAAATATTTTGTGAGCGAGAAATTTTGAGTGAGCACGCAAGAGAGAGAGAGAGAGAGAGAGAGAGAGAGAGAGAGAGAGAGAGAGAGAGAGAGAGAGAGAGAGAGAGAGAGAGAGAGAGAGAGAGAGAGAGAGAGAGAGAGAAAGAAAGAAAGAAAGAAAGAAAGAAAGAGAGAGAGAGAGAGAGAGAGTGAGAGAGAGAGAGAGAGAGAGAGAGAGAGAGAGAGAGAGAGAGAGAGAGAGAGAGAGAGAGAGAGAGTGAGAGAGAGAGAGAGAGAGAGAGAGAGAGAGAGAGAGAGAGAGAGAGAGAGAGAGTGAGAGTGAGTGAGAGAGAGAGAGAGAGAGAGAGAGAGAGAGAGAGAGAGAGAGAGAGAGAGAGAGAGAGAGAGAGAGAGAGAGTCAAGGATGAATACATTTTCGGCCCACCTCGGTCAGGTCGAACGTTCTCTTTGGGAGTGATCCTGATGCCCATTCCATTTTGAACTGCAAGAAGAAATGTTTCATTTAAAAAAAATCTAAGAGTCTTGCAAATATCAAATAATTTATGCAGATTGTGTGACCATGTGCAGAGGTTGATAAAAGTCAGCCACTGAACATGTGTGCATGTGTATGTATCTCACCCTGAGCATGTTGTGTTGTCACAAACGTCTTGATAAGAGCATCTGTGGTCTGTGTATACAGGGAGAGAGCGTAGCGCAGTGATGACAGCTCAGGACTCTTCTCCAGATAGGCTTTTTTTAAACCGTTCCCACCAGCATGGAAAAACAGCTACCCAGCAGCAAGTTTGAGAGTTGACAGTAGAGAGAGAGAGAGAGAGAGAGAGAGAGAGAGAGAGAGAGAGAGAGAGAGAGAGAGAGAGAGAGAGAGAGAGAGAGAGAGAGAGAGAGAGAGAGAGAGAGAGAGAGAGAGAGAGAGAGAGAGAGAGAGAGAGAGAGAGAGAAATTAGCATGATTTCCTATTGAAAAAGGTGCTACAGACAGTAACTTGTTTTGTCTGACCAAGTTACTATGTGTGAAATGTCATGCCTGTGGTGAGCAGACTGTGTTTTCAAATTCTCTCTCCTACCCACACACACTTTTATGACACACCAATTAAAAGAACCCAAACCCTCGGTGTGCAACATGTTGACTTGCTCTGGCAGTTCTGATTTTAAGCAGACAGCCAACACTTTAACGTGTTGTAACTAAGCGAGCATGCCATATCCACCAACACACCTTGATTGAGTCCAGTGCTGCCTCCATGATCAGACATTGCCTTGGCGACAAACTCTTTGGCTCCACCCCTCCCTGTAGTGAGAGAGAAGAATTAGCCACACCCACTTTTTAAGGCTATAGATTATATGTTTTACTCATGTATTTATGGTGGTTAATACCTTTAGTTTAGACAGTTCCTTAGCAGCGGTAAGAAGTTGAGCTCCCTGTAGTTAAAAAAAAACAAAAACTGAATATCTCAAACATCTGCCTGCCAGTATTGGCTGAAAAATATTGTTTGTTTTAACTATAGGGACAGCATTATGGTCACGATGTCTGTTCCAGTACAAGTTTGTGATGCAGTAACAAATTTAAAATAACGTATAAAAACTGGACAAATTGCTAGTGAAAAATCTGACCACGTTACCACTTAAAATGGTCATCATGAAATTAAAAATTAGGTTTTGTATTTTAAAATAAATTATTAAATCAATGTATTAAATTAAATTGAATGATAAAATAAAATAAATACAAACCCGATTCCAAAAAAGCTGGGACACTGAACAAAATGTGAATAAAAAAAGGAATGCAATCATTTACAAATCTCATAAACTTATATTTTATTCACAATAGAATATAGATAACATATCAAATGTTGAAAGTGAGACATTTTGAAATGTCATGCCAAATATTGGCTCATTTTGAATTTCATGAGAGCTACACATTCCAAAAAAGTTGGGACAAAGTTAAATGTACATATAAGGAACAGCTGGAGGACCAATTTGCAACTTATTAGGTCAATTGGCAACATGATTGGGTATAAAAAGAGCCTCTCAGAGTGGCAGTGTCTCTCAGAAGTCAAGATGGGCAGAGGATCACCAATTCCCCCAATGCTGCGGCCAAAAATAGTGGAGCAATATCAGAAAGGAGTTTCTCAGAGAAAAATTGCAAAGCGTTTGAAGTTATCATCATCTACAGTGCATAATATCATCCAAAGATTCAGAGAATCTGGAACAATCTCTGTGCGTAAGGGTCAAGGCCGGAAAACCATACTGGATGCCCGTGATCTTCGGCCCTTAGACGGCACTACATCACATACAGGAATGCTACTGTAATGGAAATCACAACATGGGCTCAGGAATACTTCCAGAAAACATTGTCGGTGAACACAATCCACCGTGCCATTCGCCGTTGCCGGCTAAAACTCTATAGGTCAAAAAAGAAGCCATATCTAAACATGATCCAGAAGCGCAGGCGTTTTCTCTGGGCCAAGGCTCATTTAAAATGGACTGTGGCAAAGTGGAAAACTGTTCTGTGGTCAGATGAATCAAAATTTGAAGTTCTTTTTGGAAAACTGGGACGCCATGTCATCCGGACTAAAGAGGACAAGGACAACCCAAGTTGTTCTCAGCGCTCAGTTCAGAAGCCTGCATCTCTGATGGTATGGGGTTGCATGAGTGCGTGTGGCATGGGCAGCTTACACATCTGGAAAGGCACCATCAATGCTGAAAGGTATATCCAAGTTCTAGAACAACATATGCTCCCATCCAGACGTCGTCTCTTTCAGGGAAGACCTTGCATTTTCCAACATGACAATGCCAGAACACATACTGCATCAGTTACAACATCATGGCTGCGTAGAAGGAGGATCCGGGTACTGAAATGGCCAGCCTGCAGTCCAGATCTTTCACCCATAGAAAACATTTGGCGCATCATAAAGAGGAAGATGCAACAAAGAAGACCTAAGACAGTTGAGCAACTAGAAGCCTGTATTAGACAAGAATGGGACAACATTCCTATTCCTAAACTTGAGCAACTTGTCTCCTCAGTCCCCAGACGTTTGCAGACTGTTATAAAAAGAAGAGGGGATGCCACACAGTGGGAAACATGGCCTTGTCCCAACTTTTTTGAGATGTGTTGATGCCATGAAATTTAAAAATCAACTTATTTCTCAGTTTTAACATTTGATATGTCATCTGTGTTGTATTCTGAATAAAATATTGAAATGTGAAACTTCCACATCATTGCATTCTGTTTTTATTCACAATTTGTACAGTGTCCCAACTTTTTGGAATCGGTTTGTAAATATACATTTTATTAAATAATTTAATGTTATTACAATTATATAAAATAATAATAAATAAAAAAATAAAACTAATAAAATTAATGACAAAACAAAACATTTTCATTTTGAGGAAAAGCTATGCAATTTTTGTGTTGATGATCATCACTGTCACTTCCGATTGCTTGAGTACTGTACTCGTTGCAATCCCTAGATAGTATGTAGACATTGACAACTGAAATAATAATAAATAAATAAAAACATTGATAATGACCACTTTGTGGAAGTAACATATAGTGCTGTGAGAGCAGGAACAATTCTCAGAGCATCATGGTATGTTTCAAGTGCAAGCAAAAATGAACAGTTTAGTTTTTGGTGTCTAACACTAAACATCATGTGTACATGTCCAGTAAAATAACTTACTATACTGTCGCTGCTCTGAGGTAACACAATCGTTTTCTCCATGCAGATCAGAACGTTTCTCCAGAGGTCCTTTAGCACACGCTTCAACACAGTCTTGTCACATGTGTCTGCAAAGATGCTGAGGCTGCAACACACACCGCACAGACATGCGTATGTATATATTACACTTGAAAGTCTGGAGAATTTCCCTTGGGAATTTGTGAGATACAGTACAAAGACATTCCTCTGATGACAGGTTATTATTTCACTTTCCTCTGCTCTTGTTCAGAATACCAAGTGTGCAAAGAAATAGGCACACATGAAGACCCTTAGTGTGGCACAAATGACAAGTGATCTGAAACTGAATTGATCTAAATGTAACTGAAGGGACTTGAGGTGAACTGACTTTGTGTCGAGGAACTCCATAAGTGGCCGCAGTGCATTGTCTGCATCAGCCTCCGCTGTGTTACGAGTGTTCTGATTCAGAGGCCCTTTAATCTGGTACAGGATCTCCGCCATCTGACGCATACATACGTTTATACGAGCCTGGAAACTATACATACAGAAAGTGTGAGGGGAAGAAAGAATTTGGAATAAAGATTGAGGATTAAAATTAGGCCAAAAAATTAGATGAATGATTATGACACCATTTCCAAAAAGTATGTTTATATTACATTCAATTGTATTGCTGTAAGTGCACTCAAAATGAAATAGTGCTTCAATATGTAATCTAATAAAATAATACAAAACATAAAATAAAATAGTATAATAGCATTTACAAATATGCATAAATGTAATAGTATATACACTCCAGGGCATAAAAATGGGCCAAGCCAAAAATGGCAAAATATTTAGTGGTCTTTTAATGGTTCTAACCATTTTAAATCACAAATAACTGGTCAGAAAATTAGCTAAATTTGCACAAATACTGTAGATAAGTAGCTTGGCATGGAATAGCCTTTTCCAACGTACAGACTAATTTTTACAGGAGTCAATGTTGCTCCACTTAAATGTTAATGGCTTCAAACTGTTCATTTGAGTTTAATGTGAGACCAAATATCCACTATAGGGATCAAATCTGGACTCTGACCAGGCCAAAACATGAGCATGATGGACTTGTTCTCAAGTCACTTTTTGGTTGTCTTTGAAATTTGGGCAGGAACGTCGTCTTGTTGAAAAATAACATCTGATCATTCCTCTTTAGATAACAACTTTTCATTTGTGGGAAGCGAGCCATTCTGCAATATTCTCCTGTACTCAAAGCAATAAATGACTCTTTTTACCAGCAGCTAAAAAGGCTCCCCAGACAATGACATCTCTTCCTCCATGCTTCACTGTGATAGAGATGCATTTATTATTATATTTCTCAGCAGATTTTTGCTGAGAAGACACTGCTCTGCTCTGGAGCATCACCATGCAACTCTTTCATTGTGATTCATCACTCCATACACAACTTCCCATAAACTTCATTCAGTCTTTGATGTGTTTTTAAGACAGCAATGGCTTTTTAAGTATTGCATTGCATTATGTTAATTTCCTTACCAATAATTTGTGATTAAGACAATTCAAATCTTAGTGTTTAGCCATTTTGGGCTTGGCCCATTCATAAAAACACACAAAACAACACAACACAACACACACACACACACACACACACACACACACACACACACACACACACACACACTTTCTGAAGAAGCTACTATGACAAAGGTGACATTTCTAAGCAGAACACGGAGAAATACTATAATAAATGACATTCAAATGAAATCCAGGCTCAGAAAATTAAGTTTACCTCTTGACAAACATGGCACTCAGGTTATCCAGAACAGTATTAAGCTTCCCCTGCAGGTCATTGAGGATATCTGCAGCCTCTGTGTCGAGCTGTTGAGAGGGTAACATGTACACACATTTTTTAATAGAAAATATGGCACTTAAACTAGGCAGAGGAGAGGAGAGGAGAGGATGTAAGGAAAAAAATCACCATGTCTGTTTGTCATGGTTCTACAAGCACATCAGCATCAAGTAGGTGAAACAAATTGGATACATTCTCTATTAAAGCTGCTTTTCAACAGTAAGACAAATCTTCAGTAATATATCTGTCAGATCCAATAACAGCTTAATTAAAGCAGGAGTAAAAAAATACCAAGACAAAGCGTGCAGGAGTCACTTTATCATTCCAATAATGAAAAATAGTAACATTTGTTTATTCAGTTTAATGCTGCTGAAGAAAGACAATTAAAACACATCACACAGTAATCGACAGAGGTTCTGGCAATCAGGGCGGCAAAAATGAGAAAACTTTCAAGTAGGTCTTGTTTGTTCTTTGTCTTCTAGTCTATGGCTATTAAAAAAATCGAAAGCATCAATAAATGTTTTAAAATATGGCACATTAGAATCTTTATCTACAAGAAAGTGGCCCCGAAAAGTATTTGGACACTTGAACAACAATGTATGAATGTTATTGCATTAGATAAAGTATCAAACCAAGAAATACAAGCAAAACATTTGACAAAAATATCTTCGTTTTAATAGCATAAAATGACAGATATACTTTTATTTGGACAGTTTCTGGTTGTAAAATTTAGTGGAAATTGTTACATTTTTAATTGTGGTTTAAGTGAACAAATACACCTGGACTTCCACTAGGGCCAATGAATGCACAGAACTGATCATAAATGCATGCGCGTCTGATTGTCTGTTTGCACTATGCTATCACAGTGATAGGGAAAGTCTCAGGAGGTGGGAAGAGATAGTCAGGCTTCTAGCAAAACAACATGACACCGTCTCACTCGCACATACATACATACACCCACGATGATTATCGCACCTTTTTTGTGTTGACTGTTGCCTCTTTCTACCAGTGAAAATAACACAGGAAAACAAAAGAAAAGGCACAGAGACAAAAATCACACAGCTGAGCAAATCCTCAATGGCAAATGCTTCTGAATGTTAGAATTGAGAAAAATGCAGGAATGTTTAAGTTGAAGCTTAACACACCTTTTTTCCCTCATCTTTGGGCTGAAGGATAAAATAAATAAGAATAGAATAAATAAAATGGGGAAAAACATTCAAAGGTCTAATCTATTCGCTGTCTACATTCACACAGGCAGTGAGAGGGACTGACAACCAGATTTAGTCATCATAGCGGACACAAAGTTTAATAAACGGGAGTCCAACAGCGACTGGATCTAAAACCTCCATGACACAGCTCATATTACCATCTCTGATAGAGAGTTAGCGAAATCACACATGAAAATACTATTGTGTGTCGTGCATCTAGTGAGTTTCAGTGGCTAGTGTATTGTGTGATGTGTAGGAAGTGACGGACAACTAGTTGTTGAGTGTAGTTCTGTTCACAGAGCACTAGTTTGTGAACACAGTTGTGAGTCCAGTGTCAGTTCAGAAAGAAAAATTGTGAAAACACATGAAAACAAAAAGGCTGTATCGGAATATGCATACATCCCTACTACACTACTGTTCAAAAGTTTGGGGTCAGTATGCTTTTTACAGAGATTTAAAAAAAAAATGATCTTATGTTCACCAATGCCGCATTTATTTGATCAAAAATACAGTAAAAACAGTAATATTGTGAAATATTATTAATTTAAAATAACAATTGTAATATATTTTAAAATGTAATTTATTCCCGTGAAGGCAAAGCTGAATTGTCAGCAGCCATTACTCCAGTCTTCAGTGTCACATGATCCTTCAAAAATCATTCTGATATTCTGATTTGGTGCTCAAGAAACATTTATTATTATTATTAATGCTAAACACAGTTGTGCTGCTTAATATTTGTATTTAATATGCAACAACAAAAACAATAAGCAGCTAAAACCGTTTTCAACATTGATAATAATAAGAAATGATCTTAGAATGATTTCTGAAGGATCATGTGACACTGAAGACTGAAATAATGGCTACTGAAAATTCAGCTTTTCCATCACAGGAATAAATTACATTTTAAAGTTTATTACAACAGAAACCAGTTCATTTCAATTGTAATAATATTTCACAGTATTATTGTTAGTACTGTATTTTTATCAAATAAATGCAGCCTTGTAAAACATGTATTGGTCAAAAATGTTTCGTTCATTTTTTTAAATGAGTATTTTGTTCATATTATCAAAATTTTGCATTTCAACCATGAATGTATGACTCTGATCTAAATATGTAGCAAAGTGAAAAAATCATTTTTGTTTCCGGTAAAGAGCATGCATCTGTCACATGAGAAATGAATGAAAGACTCAAAGGGGAGAAGGGGAGGTTGCATTATGATTTCCTAATTCAGAATATGACCTGAAGACTGAATATGTGGACGCGTTTGAGCAATTTGGCTATTGGAAATATGCTATAATTTAACTCCGCTCAACTGAACAAAATGACTTAAATAAACATTTGTTAATTTTGCCAAAAAAGATTCAAAGATGCAAGTGAGTAAAATAATCCAAACTTCACATCACTTACTTTGGCCTAAAATAAGTAGCAAAGTTGACTAGACTTCAGTTAAAATTCTGGCAACACAGAACTACCTTAAACTACCCATAGAAATAATGGATTGTCCTAATGAGCATTCTAGACTTCTGCTCAACAATAACACTCTAAAACAACAGAATAAAAGATTAATAAGCATCTGTTACTGTGTTTATTAAAACAGTGATCATTTATTCACTGACAACAACTAAATCATATCATTTGCCTGAGGCACATCATTATTTAAACTTTGAATTATGGGTAATTGTTTCACATCAGGGCACAAGAATCCTATTCCACCTAAAAACAAGACTTTGACAATGAGGTACTGGAGCCCTGGGGACAGGATCACAACAAAACAACACACATCTCTCCTACCCATCAGATTTTATACACACACTTGCTCCTCACACTAATGAGACCTTGTTCTATCATGTTTCAGATACACATACACACACTCCCACACACGTGCATCAGCTTATTACCTCGGCTCCATCACCCACCTCTGGGGTCGTGTTCTCATCCTTGAGACAAAAAAAAAAAAAAAAAAAAAAAGACATTCAATATCACACAGAGTTCTGTTGATCCAGAGACTATGGGGCAATGCTACCCATAACGGAGAGAGAGAAAGAGAGATGTGTGAGTGAGTGGAGTGGAAGTGAGTGAGTGGAGTGGAGTGGAGTGGAAGTAAGTGAGTGAGTGAGTGAGTGGAGTGGAGTGGAGTGGAGTGAGTGAAGTGGAGTGGAGTGGAAGTAAGTGAGTGAGTGAGTGAGTGAGTGAAGTGGAGTGGAGTGGAGTGAAAGTAAGTGAGTGAGTGAGTGAGTGAGTGAGTGGAGTGAAAGTAAGTGAGTGAGTGAGGAGTGGAGTGGAGTGGAGTGAAGTGAAGTGAGTGAGTGAGTGAAGTGGAGTGGAGTGAAAGTAAGTGAGTGAAGTGAGGAGTGGAGTGGAGTGAAAGTAAGTGAGGAGTGGTGAGGTGAGGAGGAGTGAGGAGTGAGTGGAGTGGAGTGGAGGAGGAGTGGAAGTGGAAGTGAGTGAGTGGTGAGAGGAGTGTGAGTGGAGTGAGGAGGGGAGGTGGGAGGAGGGGAGGAGGAAGTAAGTGAGGAGTGAGGAGTGAGTGAGTGGAGTGGAGTGAAGTGGAGTGGAAGTAAGTGAGTGAGTGAGTGAGTGAGTGAAGTGGAGTGGAGGAGTGGGTGGAGTGGAGGTGGAGTGGGGAGTGGAGTGGAGGAGTAAGTGAGTGGAGTGAGTGAGTGAAGTGAGGAGGAGTGGTGGAAAGTGAGTGAGTGAGTGAGTGAGTGAGTGGAGGAGGAGTGGAGGGGTGGGTGGAGTGGAGGGAGGGAGTGGAGGAGTGGAGTAAGTGAGTGAGTGAGTGAGTGAAGTGAAGTGGAGTGGAGTGGGAGGAGTGGAGTGGTGGAGGGAAGTAAGTGAGTGAGTGGAGGAGGTGGAGGAGTGAGTGGAGTGAGTGAAGTGGGTGGAGTGGAGGAGTGAGTAAGTGGGAGGAGTGGAGTGGAGGAGGAGGAAAGTAAGTGGTGGTGAGTGAGTGGAGTGGAGTGGAGTGGGAGGGAGGAAGTGGAAGTGAGTGAGTGAGTGAGTGGAGTGAGAAGTGGAGGAGGAGGAGGAGGAGGAGTGAGTGAAGTGAGAGGAGGAGTGAGTGAGGAGGAGTGGGTGAGTGGAGGGGAGGAGGAAGTGGAGTGAGAGAAAGTGAGTGAAGTGGAGTGGAGTGGAGTGAAAGTAAGTGAGTGAGTGAGTGAAGTGGAGTGGAGGAAAGTAAGTGAGTGAGGTGGAGGAGTGAGTGAGTGGTGGTGGAGGAGTGAGTGAAGGAGGAGGAGGAGGAAAGTGGAAGTGAGGAGGTGGTGAGGAGTGGAGGGTGGAGTGAGTGAGTAAGTGAAGTGGGAGGAGGAGTGAAGTGGGAGGAGGAGTGAAAGTAAGTGAGTGAGGAGTGAGTGAGTGAAGTGGGAGGAGTGAAGGAGGAGGAGTGAGTGAGTGAGTGGAGTGGAGTGGAGGAAAGTAAGTGAGTGAGGAGGAGTGGAGGGGTGGGGAGGAAAGTAAGTGAGTGAGTGAGTGAGTGGTGGAGTGGAGAGGAGGAGGAAAGTGAGTGAGTGAGTGAGTGAGTGAAGTGGGAGGAGTAAGTAAGTGAGTGAGGAGGAGGAGTGGAGTGAGGAGAGGTAAGTGAGTGAGGAGTGAGTGAGTGGAGGAGGAGGGAGGAGGAAGTAAGTGAAGAGTGAGTGAGTGAGTGAAGTGGAGTGGAGTGGAGTGGAGTGAAAGTAAGTGAGTGAGTGAGTGAGTGAAGTGGAGTGGAGTGGAGTGAAAGTAAGTGAGTGAGTGAGTGAGTGAGTGGAGTGAAGGTGGAGGAAAGGAAGTGAGTGAGTGAGTGAGTGAGTGAAGTGGAGTGGAGTGGAGTGAAAGTAAGTGAGTGAGTGAGTGAGTGAAGTGGAGGTGGAGTGAAAGTAAGTGAGTGAGTGAGTGAGTGAAGTGGAGGAGTGAAAGTAAGTGTGAGGAGTGAGTGAGTGGAGGAGTGGAGTGGAGGAGGAGTGAAAGTAAGTGAGGAGTGAGGAGTGAAGTGAGAGGAGTGGAGGTGGGGAGGAAAGTAAGTGAGTGAGTGAGGAGGTGAGTGAAGTGGAGTGGAGTGGAGTGAAAGTAAGTGAGGAGTGAGTGGTGAGAGAAGGGGGTGGAGGAGTGAAGTAAGTGGAGTGAGTGAGTGAGTGAGTGAAGTGGAGTGGAGTGGAGTGAAAGAGGAGGAGTGAAAGTGAAGTGGAGTGGAGTGGAGTGGAGTGAGTGGTGTGAGTGAGGAGTGAAAGGGAGGAGGAAAGAAAAGTGAGTGAGGTGAGTGGAGTGAGTGAGTGAAGTGGAGAGGAAGAAAGTAAGTAAGTGAGTGAGTGAGTGGAGTGAGTGAGAGGAGTGGAGTGAGTGAGTGAGTGAGTGAGTGAGTGAGTGAGTGAGTGAGTGTGTGTGTGTGTGTGTGTGTGCACAAACCTCCTTCTCTTTGTCCTTCTTTTCCCCCTGATGCCAGAACATGGAAACAAACATAATGACTCACAGAAACATAGAAACACACATATAACACACAACATAGAAACTATAAGCACATATAGGTCAACTCTAAATGAGCACATATTATTACATAATGCCTTATAATAAACATCATAAGGCATTACGTCATTTATAAATAATTGTAACTACAGTTAAAGGGTAAGGCAGGGGAAAGATGTCCCCTTAAGAACAGTATGTATTTACTGCTAAAATACAATATATTTAGAGATGACTTCTGTACAGAATGATGATGCAAATACACTAATGTTCAAAAGTTTGGAGTTGGTAAGATGTTTCTGAAAGTCTCTCTCTATGCTCACCATGCTCTCTATAGATTTATTTGATCAAACGCACAGTAAAAACAGTAACATTGTGAAATAACTGTTTTCTATTTTAATGTAATTTATTCCTGTAACGGCAAAGCATAATGTAGTTACACACATTTATTTTATGTGACATTTATTAATGTCATTATTCATTTTTGTGACATTAAATTATTTTATTATTAAGATAGGACTAGTCAAACTTTTAAAGTCCTCTCAAGACTTTGCATTCTATTCTATGCCTTCAGCTGCACTCCATCTAGTAGTTTTTGATCGATTATTGCTGTCACTTCAGAGTGCTCGTGCTCATCCCCAGGGCTCTGACCACCAGACATTAAGGTGTATGGATGTATATATATATATATACACACACACACACACACACATACACACAAGCTTTAAGTAAAGTACAGTACAACCCAAAAGACTGTAAGTGCACACACCTTTTCTTTCTTCACAAGAGACTGTAGAAAGTAAAAAAAAAAGAAGCAAAAAGCCAATAAGAACAAAAAACAAACCAAGAAAAACTTTAAAAGATCTGATAAATGCAAATATGCACATAGATAAACTCAAACACAATATCTTCCGCATACAAAATTGAAGAGAAGAAAAGAAGGATCTAGATATATAATTTTACTGGGTAATAAGAGGAAGAAGTTGATGCACAAAGTATCTGATATGATGACACGGAGTACTACACTACGGCGGTCATACATCAAACTAAAGCATTTAGAGCTCACACAAACCCACCTTCTGCCTGTCAAGCTGTACATACAGATGAAAGGAGAGATGGTAAAAACAACAGTCAATAACAGATGGATGAATGGCAGGGAGTGAGGTGACAGAGAAGAAAGCTGAATTTTTGAACAGGAGCAGCCGAATACTCAAGGGCCTGTTCACGGATGTGTTCGTGCATTAAAAACAGCTAGACGGAGCGGAATTGAAAAATTTGCCTAAGCACAACAACTAGAATGCAAAACTGCTGCATGACATGACAATAACAGCAATCAGAAGATATTTGATGTTTCATTTAAAAAAAACATCAAAATGCTCACTGTTGTCACGGCATGTTGGGACAGGAAGAGAGAGTTTTTATCGTCCCACCTGGTTAGGACATCTTAGGCCTGATTGGTCCACTGCTTTGAAAATGACATTCATCTGCTGCACTGCAATCTTTTTTTTATTTATTTTTTATACATCAACTTTGCTAATATATGGTAATATATTAAATTCAGACCATTCAAAAGTTTGGTGTTGGTAAGATTTATGTTTTTGAAAAATGCTCACCAAGGCTGCATTTGTTTGATCAAAAATACATTAAAACAGTAACACATTTTTATATATTTAAAAAGAAATTGTCATTATGGGATATTGCTTGTAGAATTTTGAGGAAAACAATTTAATCCAATTTGGAATAAGGCTGTAACATACACTCTAGGAAATAGCAATTAGGTTGTTTTAACCCAGTAAGTCGGTTGTTTTAACCCAGCGGTTGGGTTAAATGTTTGCTTAAACCAACCCAATTGCTGGGTTTGTCCATTTTCAACCCAATTTGGGTTGTTTTTAACCCAACATTTTTTAGAGTGTAACAAAATGTGGAAAAAGTGAAGCGCTGTGAATACTTTCCGGATGCACAGTATATTTGTTAGGACATTCATTGACACAATGCAATCTCTAGCTCCTTAACCTTTACCCTAAACCTACCTTTAACCAAATTATAACCTTATTCCTAAAAGTAAAACCAAGTCTTAACCCTCAAACGGGCCTTTAAAGGGGCCTCAGGCAGTGAGGACCGGCTAAAATGTCCTCACTTTGTCCTAACTCCGATGGTACAAACCCGATTCCAAAAAAGTTGGGACACTGTACAAATTGTGAATAAAAAAGGAATGCAATAATTTATAAATCTCATAAACTTATATTTTATTCACAATAGAATACAGATAACATATCAAATGTTGAAAGTGAGACATTTTGAAAATGTCATGCCAAATATTGGCTCATTTTGGATTTCATGAGAGCTACACATTCCAAAAAAGTTGGGACAGGTAGCAATAAGAGGCCAGAAAAGTTAAATGTACATATAAGGAACAGCTGGAGGACCAATTTGCAACTTATTAGGTCAATTGGCAACATGATTGGGTATAAAAAGAGCCTCTCAGAGTGGCAGTGTCTCTCAGAAGTCAAGATGGGCAGAGGATCACCAACCCCCAATGCTGCGGCCAAAAATAGTGGAGCAATATCAGAAAGGAGTTTCTCAGAGAAAAATTGCAAAGAGTTTGAAGTTATCATCATCTACAGTGCATAATATCATCCAAAGATTCAGAGAATCTGGAACAATCTCTGTGCGTAAGGGTCAAGGCCGGAAAACCATACTGGATGCCTGTGATCTTGGGCCCTTAGACGGCACTGCATCACATACAGGAATGCTACTGTAATGGAAATCACAACATGGGCTCAGGAATACTTCCAGAAAACATTAACAGTGAACACAATCCATCAGGCCATTCGCCGTTGCCGCTAAAACTCTATAGGTCAAAAAAGAAGCCATATCTAAACATGACCCAGAAGCGCAGGCGTTTTCTCTGGGCCAAGGCTCATTTAAAATGGACTGTGGCAAAGTGGAAAACTGTTCTGTGGTCAGACCAATCAAAATTTGAAGTTCTTTTTGGAAAACTGGGACGTCATGTCATCCGGACTAAAGAGGACAAGGACAACCCAAGTTGTTATCAGCGCTCAGTTCAGAAGCCTGCATCTCTGATGGTATGGGGTTGCATGAGTGCGTGTGGCATGGGCAGCCTACACATCTGGAAAGGCACCATCAATGCTGAAAGGTATATCCAAGTTCTAGAACAACATATGCTCCCATCTAGACGTCGTCTCTTTCAGGGAAGACCTTGCATTGACAACATGACAATGCCAAACCACATACTGCATCAATTACAACATCATGGCTGCGCAGAAGAAGGATCCGGGTACTGAAATGGCCAGCCTGCAGTCCATATCACCCATAGAAAACATTTGGCGCATCATAAAGAGGAAGATGCGACAAAGAAGACCTGAGACAGTTGAGCAACTAGAAGCCTGTATTAGACAAGAATGGGACAACATTCCTATTCCTAAACTTGAGCAACTTGTCTCCTCAGTCCCCAGACGTTTGCAGACTGTTATAAAAAGAAGAGGGGATGCCACACAGTGGGAAACATGGCCTTGTCCCAACTTTTTTTGAGATGTGTTGATGCCATGAAATTTAAAATCAACTTATTGTTCCCTTAAAATGATACATTTTCTCAGTTTAAACATTTGATGCCATCTATGTTGCATTCTGAATAAAATATTGAAATTTGAAACTTCCACATCATTGCATTCTGTTTTTATTCACAATTTGTACAGTGTCCCAACTTTTTCTCAAAGATAGTTGTACAAGTACACACACACACCCCAACATACCGGTCAAAAGGTTTATTGCTAAAGAATAGGACCATGAACACTGAGTGACTGGCAACACCTGACTCTCATAGACTCAAGGTCAGCGGAAGATTTATCATGTCAGTGTCATCTCTAAAATGCAGAATTAATTGAAAACTGCCAGTGCATGCCTGACTTTTAAAAAGGCTGGACACAATAACACAATCCACACAGCAAAACACTGACACATTAGGTGTGGACACTACAGAAGAGTTTCTGTTAAGCCTAAAACTATTTCACTTCTTTAGACATGTGACACCACAGTACCAAAACTTGACTAATCTTTAGTTAACTAACTATTATTATTGATGTTTTTTTTTTTTTACAATGCTAAAGGGAAGACAGGAAACGATGGGAAGGTAATATAAGGCACAAGTACTGACCAACTGGGTTTCACAACACAATACAGCCACTGAAGTCAAATGGGTTCACTTATTTTCTTTACAAAACCAACCTTATTCTCCTTCTCTTTGTTGTCAATCTACAGATAAAAATATATCATACATTTTCAAATTACAATCCAGTGCGCCACCAATTAGAAACGCCAACCTACTCAAAAAGTTCCTTGATTTGAGTCTTTAATCCCCCAAAACACTTACAACAGCTTCATATTAAAAACGCAGATAAACAAATGATTGAATAATGTTACATGTTACATTTTAAAACATGATGAGGGTAATTCACAAAATTAAGTGCAACAGTGCCATTATTTTGTGCAGTCATCATAGTTTTATGGCTCGATTCACAAGAGAAATCGAAATATGGCAAGAGAAATATGTAAATCAGATAAATGCGGCAAACAAAAAAGACTAAAATAAGGTGCAACATAAACCTAATTTACATAAAAAGGAAGTGTGTTTGTGCTGAAAAGACTGATGATGACTTGAGATAGGACACATAGGAGATAGTGTCTGATTAACTGGATTCCGGGTGGTTAGTGAATAAGATGCAGGAGTTTGCGCTGAAATACCATGTGCAAAAGTGTCAACTGTTTAGTGAATTCACCCCTAGAGTATATGATTTTTGAGTATTTGATTTCTATTCAATGGACTTTCCAGATCTTTCATAGTGTAACTCTGTGGAGTTGTGTTTTATTTTGGACTATATTATGTAATGATGCTGATGTTAACCCAGCTGCAATCATTAACATCACAGCTGGAGTCTAGAACACAAACTTCACAGGACACATCACACAGAGTACTCACACACCTCTAATTAAAAACATAGCATTTGTATGGAATCAATATCTTATTATTAACTAGACTAACTCTATTTACTGTATGAATACAGAGAACCAACATCTTTCATTCCTCACTGATGTTCTTATTCAGATTTACTGCTCTCTGTGGGATACAGGAATCAATTAAGGCACAAATCCCAGCTGTAAATGTGAAAGCTTTTGATTCTTTTTAAGGCTTTAGCGCTACATTCAATTATCTAGTCGCAATTAGCAGGTCAATTAAACTTTAATGTGCATGGCAGAGTGTGACTGCAATCTAAAGACCCGTCTGGTCTATCAGATTTTTCTTAATCACCTTTAGTTTTAACGGAATAGTTCACGCAAAAATTAACATTTTGTCATCATTCACTTGCCCTCACTCTCTTTTAATCCTTGTGTTTTCTTTAGTCTGTGAAACACTGGCTGCATCCAGAATCGCATACTTCCCTACTATCTAGTAGGCGAAAAACAGTATGTGACAAAGGTCCGAATTCACAGTACTCATAAAAGAGTAGGCAAAAAGTACCGAAATGACCTACTTCTTCCGGAAAGTTTCTGCTGTGTGCATACGATGGACACTTTACTATCCCATGAGGCCACGGGAGACTGTTTGTGAAGCCATGCTACTGACACCTGACAGGTCACATGACAAGGTCACATGACAATGACAACATGGTGAATGTAGTATCCAAATTAAATTCATACTACACACATTCATACTATATAGAACACTTTTTTTTTTAGAGGTCATGAAAGAATTACTTATTCAAAATAAGTACCAACTCAAGCGAGTATGCGATTTCGTACACAGCCACAATCTCCCCTTGCATTTAAAAAAACAAGACATGAATGAAATGAGTAAATGAAACCCTGATAGATAACTATATCAGCACAGCTTTTGACTTTAGTGCATCTTCTAAAAAGCGCTGATGTTCTCTCTTAACGTACCTCTGATCCTTCTGAATCCGACATGCCAGACTGATGGGAAAGACGTGGATAAAAGAATTCAGACAAAACATAAATAAAATAAACAATTAAAACACAGATACACATAAAAAAGAACATGAAAATTAAATGCAGCTTCACTTACACAACAGTTAAAAGTTTTGGGGTCAGAAAGATTTGATTATTTTTAAATGAATACTTTTATTCAGCAAGAACTTGTTTAATTTGTTAAATTGGTCAAAAGTGACAGTAAAGACCTTTATATGGTTATAAAAACATTAATAAAATAAATGCTGTTCTTTTGAACTTTCTATTCATCAAAGAGTCCTGAAAAACACATCATGTGTCCACAAAAACTAAAATTAAGCAGCAACTGTTTTCAGCATTGACAATAATAAGAAATGTTACTTGAGCACCAAACCAGCAAATTAGAATGATTTCTAAAAGATAGTGCGACTGAAGACTGGAGTAAATAAAATATATTAATATAATATATTAAAACAGAAAAATCTTAATATTTCACAATATTACTGTTTTTACTGTATTTTCAGCAAATAGCCTTGGGGAACATAAGAGACTTCTATAAGAGGTTTCATAAGAAACATAAAAAATAACAACCCCAAACTTTTAACTGATAGCGCAACTATCTTCCTTTAAAATGCCAGTGTTAAAAGTCTCTGTACAGTCAACAACTTGCTAGTTAAGTAGGCATATACTGTACGGTAATTGCTACACTGCATCCAGTCACTTTGTCTGTATATATCTGTCAGCCATTTATACTGATTCATATGCTTGATAAATAGCTTCATAAAGAAGCGCATCAGGTGAAACTTATGCCTGTTTCTCACCTTAGCATCTGATTCATCTGACTAGTAATGAAAAATAAAGAACAAGATGAGTAATAGTGAAAACAAAGAGCAAAACAGAAAAAAAGGTAGTAGGTAGTAGCAGAAGACTTTCACTGCCTCGTTGATTTACACAAAATCTTACAAAACACTCCCACACACACATTCATGGCATCACACACTCCTCTGTACCAGAGTTTAGTGTACAGACCTCATTGCCTTCATCATCAGTGATAGCCTGAGCAGAGGGAGACCAAAAGAAACAGAATTTTGTTTGTGACCCCCAGCTTTCAACACATACGCTCAATGATCAAGATCACATTTGCATTTGTATACACAAACACAGAGTTATTGCCTAACTGCAATAAAGAAAAAGTTGATAGATAGTTTACACGGCCAAAATATTATTAATTCTGGTCAAGCACCAAATGAGAGCATCAAAATCAAAACAAAATCATGATAAATGGTGACTTTAAAAAAATGCACCATACATTTTTATGGCTAATAGTAAGAAATATTAGTACACTTTAGACTAATTTGGTAAGATTAGTTAATGCATTAAATGGTTCGTTCACCCAAAAATGAAAATTCTGTCATCATTTACTCACCTTTATGTCGTTCCAAACTGGTAAGACTAGTTTTTCTTCGTAACACAAATGAAGATATTTTAATTAAATCTGAGAGATTTCTGTCCCCCCACTGACAGTCTACGCAACTACAACTTTGATGCTTAAAAAAAAAGTTAATAAAGAGATCGTAAAACTAATCCATATGAATAGAGATTTAGAGACTGGATCACTTTACATGGTGAACAGATTTAATTTAGGCGTTTGTTCACATATAAAAATTTATTAACTCACACATCAGTTTGGGTAAACGAAAGCTCAAGCATGCTTGCTTGATATGCGAGAACTAATGAGGTTTATTAATGAGGTTTATTTCTTGAACCAATAGCATTCTTGTTTCAGATTCATTTGAGCAAGAACCAATGAGGTTTATTCTTGTGTTACGCAATGAGCACATTTGAGATTCAGCAAGAACCAATGAGGTTTATTCTGTGTGTTACGCAGCACATTTGAGCTTCAAGCAAGAACCAATGAGGTTTATTCTTGTGTTACGCAGCACATTTGAGATTCCGCAAGAACCAATGAGGTTTATTCTTGTGTTACGCAGCACATTTGAGATTCTGCAAGAACCAATGAGGTTTATTCTTGTGTTACGCAGCACATTTGAGATTCTGCAAGAACCAATGAGGTTTATTCTTGTGTTACGCAGCACATTTGAGATTCTGCAAGAACCAATGAGGTTTATTCTTGTGTTACGTTACTTGAGCACATTTGAGCTTCCGCAAGAACCAATGAGGTTTATTCTTGTGTTACCAGCACATTTGAACAGCAACCAATGAGGTTTATTCTTGTGTTACGTTACGCAGCACATTTGAGCTTCAGCAAGAACCAATGAGGTTTATTCTTGTGTTACGCAGCACATTTGAGCTTCCGCAAGAACCAATGAGGTTTATTCTTGTGTTACGCAGCACATTTGAGCTTCAGCAAGAACCAATGAGGTTTATTCTTGTGTGTTACGCAGCACATTTGAGCTTCCGCAAGAACCAATGAGGTTTATTCTTGTGTTGTTAGCACATTTGAGCTTCAGCACATTTGAGCACATTCCAGCAAGAACCAATGAGGTTTATTCTTGTGTGTTACAAGAACCAATGAGGTTTATTCATTTGATTTGAGCTTCTGCAAGAACCAATGAGGTTTATTCTTGTGTGTTACGCAGCACATTTGAGCTTCTGCAAGAACCAATGAGGTTTATTTGTGTTACGCAGCACATTTCTTCCGCAAGAACCAATGAGGTTTATTCTTGTGTTACGCAGCACATTTGAGATTCAGCAAGAACCAATGAGGTTTATTCTTGTGTTACGCAGCACATTTGAGATTCCGCAAGAACCAATGAGGTTTATTCTTGTGTTACGCAGCACATTTGAGATTTCAGCAAGAACCAATGAGGTTTATTCTTGTGTTACATGCAGCACATTTGAGCTTCCGCAAGAACCAATGAGGTTTATTCTTGTGTTACGCAGCACATTTGAGCTTCAGCAAGAACCAATGAGGTTTATTCTTGTTACGCAGTTACGCAGCACATTTGAGCTTCAGCAAGAACCAATGAGGTTTATTCTCAAGATTCAAGAGTTTTATTTGTCACATACACAGTTATATACAGAATATACAACCGGCAGTGAAATGTAAAACGCAGCACATTTGAGATTCTGCAAGAACCAATGAGGTTTATTCTTGTGTTACGCAGCACGTTTGAGCTTCCTCAAGAACCAATGAGGTTTGTTCTCACACACCAAACAACTATCAATGTTTATGTGAATAAAAGACTAAATTCAATTTGTTCATAATATAAAGCGATCAAGTCTCTTCAGAAAATTTTGACTAAACTGCTCGATTCATATGGATTAGTTTTACAATATCTTTATGAACGTTTTGAAGTGACAAAGTGGTAGTCACGTGGACTGTCAATGGAGGGACAGAAATCTCTCAGATTTAATTTAAAATATCTTAATTTGTGTTCCGAAGATGGAAGAAAAACTTATGGGTTTGGAACCACATGAGGGTGAGTAAATGATGATGAGTAAATCATTTTAACTAATATGAACTTACAATGCGTAAATATATTTTTATGGTATTTATCAACCTTTGTTAACATAACATAATGAAAATATTCATATTCATGTTAGTTCACAGTGCATTAACTAATGTTAACAGATACAACCTTTGATTTTGAGATTAACATTAGCTAAGATTAATAAATGTTGTAGAAGTATTAGTCAATATTAGTTCATGTTAACTAACGCACAGTATTTAACTAATGTTAACAAAGGAAACCTTGCTGTAAAGTGACTGAAATATTTATAGGTAAATTTATAGGTAATTGGCAGTTCATTTGGGACCCTATCTATTAACTGTCTCTCGACACACCTCTTCATCGTCCTCAGGCTCCTCCTCATTCTCCAGCTGGGAGCAAAAGGAGAGATCAAAGTTAAAGTGTTTTAGGGATTTTATACTAAGAGAACAACACTACGGAGGGCTGAACCATATGGGCGGCACTAAGGTGGTACAAAAAGGGCACTGCAACCTAAGGGTCTAAATACAACACATAGTAAGCACAAAATCACAGAGGATTAGGGATGGCTCATCTTAAAAATACATCTCTTCACATACCCTCTGTTCCTCAGCAGTATACTACACACACACAGAAAAAAATACATATATGGTTAGCTCAGCTAGGATACTCATTGACCACACACACACACACACATACACACACACACACACACACACAAACAAACAAAAGGCATAAAAAAAACTCTGAGAAACAGACAGACATCAAAAATGTTCCTGTCTGATGATTCAACAGATGATGAATTCATGAAGATGAATAATAATAAACATTCAATTCATTGCTCACCACAAACATATCAAGTGCAAAATGAAGTAGGTCCATCTTCATCAAACCAAAACCATAAACTCCAGTTTCTCCAGTTACATAGACTCACAAAAGCACACAAAACTCAACTAGCGCTCACTCTGATGAACAACTCGATACTCTAAGGAGCATAAAAAATACCCACACTGTAAAAAAGAAATTAAAAAGTAAGTTACCTGGTTGCCTTAAAATTTAATTCATTGAAATTAAAAAATTTGAGTTAATACAATGAACATTTTCGAGAATTGACATCACCCTTTATTCAAATAGTATTAAAAGATTTTGTAAGCAAAGAACTGATTGTGGACTTCAGGAAGAGACAGCAACGGACATACTCCCCCCTCATGATCAGCGGGTCACCAGTAGAGAGAGTGAGCAGCTTCAAGTACCTGGGTGTAAACATCTCCGAGGACCTGACCTGGACTGCACACATTCAGACACAGGTGAAAAAAACCAGGCAAAGACTGTACCACCTGCGCCAGCTGAGGACATTCAGGGTTTCACCAGCTATCCTGAAAACTTTCTATTTAGGGGCGATAGAAAGTGTATTAACTCAGTGCATCACAGCGTGGTATGGGAAAAGCACCAGTCATGACCGCAAAGCCCTGCAAAGAGTCCTGCGCTTATCCGAGCGTATCTCAGGGTCAGCTCTTCCGTCTCTGCAGGACGTCTACACCAAACGCTGCAAAGGTAGAGCTACTAAGATCATCAAGGACTCTAATCACCCTGCAAACCCTCATTTCACGCTGCTGCCATCTGGTAAGTGCTTCCGAAGACTGATGGCCAAAACTGAGAGACTCAGAAGGAGCTTCTTCCCCCAGGCCATCAGACTCCTGAACTCAGTCACTTAACATCACGTGACTTCACTTCAGGATAAACATCGATACACTGACATTGCACTGCACTTTCTGTTCTCGTTGTTACTGTGTAACAACCTGTTATAAACCTGTTTGCACATTATAATTTTTTGTACACTTCTGTTAACTAAGTATTTCTGTAGTAAGTCTACAGTTTACTCACTGCACAGTTTATTTCATTTATTTTATTCCACTTCTTTTTTTTTTTATTTTTTTTTCTACTTGACTTGATTATTTATAATTCTACAGATTTATATATAGTACTTTTTTATTCTATTTCTATTATAATTTCCTCCTTGTGTTTTTAACTGTGAATTTGCACTGTCCATGGAGCGGACCTGTTTACATTTCACTGCCGGTTGTATATTCTGTATATAACTGTGTATGTGACAAATAAAACTCTCTTGAATCTCTTGAAGCATATTGCATAATTGTGTTTTATTTGTTATAATGCAGTGAAACATGCCAAATTGTGCTATTTTCATGATTTAAATCACAACATTTATTTTTTTAATTTATGTGGTTCAGATAAAATAATATTTTAAGTTTCTATTTATTAAATCCATTTCCTTCATTGTATTAACTCACATTTTTATTTCAATGAACTCAACATTTTAAGGTAACCAGGTTACTGGTTAAACCAACAATATTTTTTTACAGTGCACAAATACAGGGTAAATCAGAGCATTCTGGTACTGCCTTATCTACTGTATTAAGGATACATGTGATGCGGTCTTAGATTTTTGGTTAAATACAGTACACTACCGTTCAAGTTTAGGGTCTTGTATTAATGGATGTATTAAATTTATCAAAATGACAGTAGAGACATTTATAATGTTACAAAACATTCTATTTGTAAAAATGACAAAAAGCAGCACAACTTTTTTAACACTAATAATAATAAGAAGAAAAGCATCAAATCAGCATGTTAGAACGATTTCAGAAGGAT